>BQNB010010844.1:39346-82911 GCA_026074375.1 Tanacetum coccineum | reverse complement strand
GCTTTATTCGTCCCATAAGAACACGAAAAACCCAAGGAAATCAAGATTTAACATACAACCATGTTTAATAACATTCAAATGCAATCAAACAGTTATTATAGCACTTCTAAACCCAAACCCACAAACTTTTTCAAGTTTTTACCCATTTTCAATAATTTTTTACATCAAGAATTGAGCAAAACTTATGAACGAGTTATCCCCATTAAAAAGTGGTACGGGTACAACAACTAGACCCCTAAGCGACCAAAACCCCTCTATCAATTTAACTTTTCATCCACTTTTCGATGAGATAAAGTTTCAATTAGAGTTTAGGGTTTTTCGAGTAAAATTCCAAGTTAAGGTTAGATATGGAAGTTTTAGCATTGATAAGTGTACATTTTAGCTTAATAACAAGAATGGGACAAATTTCTTGAAGGTCTTGTAAGTTAAAAATGGAGGAAAAGGGTATTGAAGTGAGTGTGTGTTCGTGTGTTTTAACAAGGACGGGGGAAGGGGGTGTTTATGTTTGAATCTTTTGAGATTTGGCATAAATGCCCCATGAGGTTTAATAACACTTCAAATTTTCTTAAAATTTTTATCATAAGGCAAACACAAGTTTAGCAAAAGGCAAAACTAGTCCCTAAGGTTTAGTAAACAAGAAAAATTCACACAGTTTACATTAATACCCCTATAAGATTAAACATCTATCAAATAAAGCCCGATTGAGTTGACATTTATCAACTCCCCTTTAATTATTCACCCAACACCATTTAAACCTTTTCCGATTGACACCTTATTAATTATAAAGAAGATGATTTTGACAGTTTCTCCCCCTCAAATAATGACCCGTTTTCTATTGAAAGAGCTGTAGTTGTTATTTGATGGTTTAAAATTGTCTTAGAAAAATGATGATATGTTGAATCTGAAAGATGATTATTGTATATTTTGAAAAATCAACACCCAAAAAATAAGATTTCTCTTATTTTGACACATAAGCGCACTGACACGTACACTTACGGAATGTAAGAAGCACGGGTTGTGATTTAAAGTAATCACAAGCCTTTGCATGGTCATTAAGTAGACCATGCCCGAGAATAAATTCCTGTTGAGAGGTCAAGTTATCTTTTTGACGATATACTTGCCTTTAAGATGATGACCGGGTTGCTATCTAAAATAATAGCAAGCCATTTTGGCATGTTTTAAAAGCTTTTGAAACTTCTGCTCGAACTTCATTTAAAGCCTCGTATCATTATTGAATGACATTTCTAAGGCCGTAAATGTTATCGATTTTCAAAAGACATGCCAGAGATACATATTTTTATATTTTTCTGATTTTTTTAATTTTTTTTTGTTTTTGTAAAATTTTATAAAAGGAAAATATTTTTGGATTTTTTTATGTTTTCATATATACATATATACAGGATATGAGTTACCACCATCACTCGTTCGTTTCCTCTGCCAGACGTTTCAACGTTTCTGGAGACTTGCTTTTCATACCTAGCTTATCGATTAAGAAGTTAAATCTCTCCCGAGGCAACGATTTATTAACGATATTAGCCAATTGGTATTTAGTCCGGACAAAGTATAGCTCCACGATTCCTTTCTCCACTTGCTCCTTTATGAAATGGTAGCGAATATCGATGTGCTTAGCTCTTGAATGTTGAACATTGTTGCAGCATAAAGCAATCGCACTCTTGTTATCGCAATACAGAGGAATCTTATTGAATTTAAAACCATAGTCTGTTAGTTGTGAACGCATCCATTGGATTTGTGAGCAACATCCAGATAAGGCAATATATTCAGCCTCTGTACTCGAGATAGCAGTGCTCTTTTGTTTCTTTGACAACCAGCTAACAAGTTTGTCTCCTAAGAACTGAGCTCTTCCCGATGTACTATGTTTAGTGTCCTGACACCCCGCGTGATCGGCATCTGCATAAGCTGTGAGTGACATATCGGTATCCTTCGAGTACCATAGACCCATGTGAATGGTTTCGTTAAGGTATCGAAATATTCGTTTCACTGCTTGTAAGTGCTTTTCGGTAGGCTTAGCCTGATACCGGGCACATAAGCAGACAACATAGTTAAGATCAGGTCTACTAGATGTAAGATACATTAAGGATCCAATCATGCCACGGTAAAGTGTAGCATCAACTGGTTTCCCCTGTAGATCTTCATCCAGTTTCTTGTTTTCAATCATGGGTGTGTCGACAGAATCAGTAGAATGCAAACCATATTTTTTAACAATTTCAGAAGCATATTTAGATTGGTTTATAAAGATGCCTCTAGGACTTTGAGATATTTGTAATCCTAAAATGAATGACATTTGCCCCCATCATCGACATATTGAACTTATTGGTCATCTGATTAGCAAACTCATTACACATGGCAATATTAGTTGATGCAAATATTATATCGTCAACATAAATTTGTACAAGTAATATGTCGTTTCCAGCATGCCGTGTGAAGAGTGTTGGATCAACTACACCTTTGGAGAATTGTTGAGAGATAAGGAAGCTTGACAGCATATCATACCATGTACATGGAGCTTGTTTTAGACCGTAAAGAGCCTTTTTGAGCTTGTACACATGTGATGGGTTGTCCTGATCAACAAATCATTCTAGTTGAGAAATGTAGAACTCTTCTTTGAGCTCGCCATTTAAGAAAGCCGTTTTGGCATCCATTTGGTAAATCGTTATATTCTTATGAATGGCATTAGCAACGAAGATACGGATGGCCTCTATTCTAGCAACCGGTGCAAATGATTCCTCGAAATCGATACCCTCTTCTTGTTTGAATCCTTGAGCAACTAGTCAAGCCTTATTCTTTAGTACCCCGCCAGATTCATCTGTTTTGACCTTATAAATCCATTTGAGTTTGATCATGAAGACTTTATCTGGATACGACACCAATTCCCAAACTTCAAGTCTTTGAAATTCATAAATTTCTTCTTGCATTGCATCGATCCATGACGGTTTGGTCATTGCTTATTTGATGTTCTTTGGTTCTACTAAAGTTGGGAAAGCATCAAAATAACACCACATGGCATCAGTTTCAAGTTGCTTCCGTGTAGATACAGAGCGAGAAGGATCACCGATCATGTTTGCTATAGGATGATCCTTAGTCCATCTACCAAGGTGTTCAAATAGAGTGTGGATTTGTATCACATTAGACGATGATCTTTGAGAAGTTGAGTCTTGTGGAGATTCATTAAGTGGATCATCATGAAATGTTGGTGTTTTTGGTGATTCTTCAAAACCTTGAGAAATGACTGGAGAATGTTCTTATTCTTGTGATGAGGGAATACTTGTTGATCAAGTATCCTGGTTAATAGAGATTGACACAAGAGAATCAGCTAATACTTCAGCTCTTGGAGCAGCAGCTTCTTGAACTAGAGAGACATCAATTGTTTGAGGATTATAGTATTCATCAAACATTGGTTGAAATAAACTATCCCAATCATTTCTGTTTGGTGGAATACAAGGTTGTTGAGAAACAGGTTTTGAAATGAGTCTTGTACTGGATGTAGCAGGAGTCATATACTGAAGCCCGGGTCCTGAACTGAATTGTTCAGAAGCTATTGCTGTTAGTTAATTGAATGTTACATGAATTGTTTTAGAAATTATTCGGGTCTTTCTGTTGTAGATTCTGAACGCTTTCTTTGTAGGCGCTTAACTAACGAAAATCCCAATGTCTGCTTTTGCATCAAATTTACCCAGATCCTCATGGTCATTGGTAGGATAACAAAGTGAACCAAAGACATGAAAGAATGATAAGTCTGGTTTCTTGTCTTACATAAGCTCGTATGGATTTTTGTTCTATCGGAGGCGTATCAAAGAACGGTTTTTGGTGTAACAAGCAGTATTGATAGCTTTGGCCCAGAGAAATAATAGAGCTTTAGAAAATATCAGCATTGTTCGAGCGACATCAACAAGAGTCCGAATTCGCCTTTTGTAACATTTCTCATTTTCAGGTTATTTTCAACTTAAATAAATTCCATTATTTATTTTTAGAGTTTTACGCGTTCGCTTTTAATTATTATCTTATAGTTAAATCGCGTCGACAACACCGTTCTGCTGAGGAGTGCGAGCTACAGAAGTTTGATGTGTGATGCCAACATTTTCATACCATTTACGAAGTGTCTGATTTACAAATTCGGTTTCATTATCTGTTTGAACATTCCGGACTATGGCATTCAAACGAACTTGTATGTTTTTAATACATTTGATTATGGCCACAGGAGCTTCATCTTTTGTCTTCAAAAATTTGACCCAGGTAAATCTTGTGTAATCGTCGACTATCACTAAGATATACCTTTTCCCGTTAATACTAGCCACACGCATCGGGCCACACAAATCCATATACAAAAGATATAGTTTATCTTGGTTAGTGTCTTCAGCTTTGGGTTGATGAGAGGACTTTTTGCTTTTTCCTAATGCACATGCTGAACACAAATGATCTTTCTGAAATTTAAGTCTAGGAATTCCTCGTGCAAGACCGTCTTTAGATACCTTGTTCAAAGTACCGAAGTTGAGATGAGATAATCGACGGTGCCATAACCAGCTCTTAGTCTTTGACGCTTTGGATAGAAGACAGATCGGAGATGATTTAAGCATGTCATCAATAGAAATTGTGTACAAATTTGTGTCTCGGGACCCTGAAAGTAGATCAACACATTCTAAATTACGAATAAAGCAAGTGTTTTTCCGAAATGCAACTTCAAGATCCGCATCACAAAATTGTCCAACAGAAAACAAGTTATGTCCAAGCCCCTCAACGTAGTATACCCTTGAGATAATAACGTTTCCTAGCTGATAGTCACCATACCCCATAATCCTTGCAATCTGGTCGTTCCCGAATCTAACAGTACCCAAAAATTTACTGACAAAGTTCATGAGTTGAGAGCGATTCCCTGTCATGTGTTTCAAACATCCGAGTCCAGATACCAGAGTACAATCTGGACAACCTATCATGACAAGAGAAGAAGACGATGAAATATCTGTTGCAGTGGATCCCCAAATTTGATTGGGTTCCGAGTGGTTAGCATTTTAGATTCTACAATCTTAGCTATTTTACCCGAACCTATGTTTCTAACATTTTCGGGTTTCCTACTATAGACTTTTATCTTTGGTTTTTGTATTTCATCTGAGTGGGAAGTGGTTTGCTTAGAAGGCACTACGTTAGTTGAGGTGAACCTAGTTAAAGGGCATGAATTACTAACTATAGTGATGTTTCTGCCAGTTGGTTTCCACTTAAATCCTACTTCAGTGAATACATGACCCATAGGTTTCCAAATATTTTGTTTTTTATGTTTCTTAGCAGATTTAGTATGGTTATTCCCATTTTGCACAAGATCAAGAAGACATTTATCATGAACACCATCAAACATAGATTTATTACAAGTAACACAGAGAATTTTAGAATTCGCATTTGACAGTGAATGCTTAACATCAACATCACAAACAGGTTTAACAACACGATTCATTTTATTAACTTTCCTAAGTTAGGCTTCTACTTTATTCTTCTTGTTCCTACTTGGTGTCTGCGAGATCCTATCATTCCTTTTATTGCTTGGAGGCTTTGATCCGCAATTACTAGTAGAACACTTCACTCCTGTAGAAGACAACACAGGTGTGTTAGAATCTGATGTATTAGAAGACTCTACCTGTTTAATGTTGCTTGAGGATGTGAGAGGTTCAACAAACCTAACTTTCTTGACATTGTTCATGGGTGTGACAACAATCTTCTTAGGACTAGGTGTTATCGCATTAAGGCATGTATCTTGAACATATATAAGCAACTCCTGAATTCTTGTGGCATACTTACAGGCAAAGTCTAACTCTTTATCTAAAGGTTGTTTCACTTTAGCTTGTTTGACTAATTCCCGAAGAGTATTAGCTTGTTCTTGAGTGTGTCTAAGATAGTCTATGTGAACATCCCTATTTTGTAATAACCTAGGAGGCAACGGTACTAAATCAAGCTTGAACATGCCTGGAGCAATAGTAGTGGCAGAAGGTGTGTGTATAACATTTTCAACAATTTCTTTCCCTTTCATTTTGCTTAAATCGTATTTCAATGATGTTATCACAGAAACCTTGTCTTGAATTCGAGCTTTTAAATCCTCATTTTCCACAGATTTTAAGTTCAGTTTGTTAATTAAAGAGTCACATTGTTCTTTATGACGAACACGTGTCTGTTAGTCAAACTGATCTTTAAAACCCCATTTCACATGATTAATTTCATTATAAAGACGTTCGTTCTCCGAAAGCATTTTTGCCACGCTATTTTCCAGTTCCTTATTTATGGGCTCAAGATCACATTTATCATGATTAACATTCTCTTCCTTGGTTTTTTCTCTCAAATATTTAATAGTATCCTTCAACTTACAAATGGTTTTGTCTTTATCTTGTAGCCGAGCTTTCAAATCATTGATTTCAAAATATTCTTGAATTTCAATAGCATTTTGATTAACGCAAGATTCATTGTTTTGCAAAACTTCTTATTGTAATTGCATTGATGCTTCGAGAGAAATACAATGTTTTTCAAGTTGTGAGTAATTTTTCAAAAGATCATTATATGCTTGTTTTGATTTAGAAAGCTCAGCATCAAGGTTCAAACACTTTTCACATGATTCACACTCTTGCATTTCCATATTCACTGAATCATTATTCAAAGACATAGAATTCATCACAGTTAACAGTACATCTTAAGACTTGATTTTTTTGTAAGAGTCAATCATTTTCCAAAAGAATTTCTTTCTTAGCAATTTCCAAACATTTTTTATCAACTAAAGACTGTTGAACAGCCACTTCCATTTGGTCAAAAACTGTTTGTACTTTCGTTATTTCATTTAGAAGATCTTTATCAAACACATTGAAGATGTCTTTTAAAGATTTTAGAAATGGAATAATTTCATTGTTAAAAACAGTTTTTGTATGCTCAAACCCCTATTCACCTTCTTTAAGAGCATTAGGTGTTTTCCTCTTCTTCACCACTAAGTTAAACTAGGCGAGGTGGAATTTAAGCTTTTTAAAGCTTGCATTCACCAATCTCACCTTAGGTAGTTAACTGGGAACATCCACTATGACAGGTGGTGTGTAAGAAGGTTCAATGGTTGGATTGAGTATATGAAACCAAAAGGCTTGTTCAGCCGATAATTCTTGTTGTGGAGAAAAACGTTTTCCAAAATCTTCAGTTAGTCTATTTAAGTTTTCATAATCGATAGGTTTATGAGAAATTTTCTTTGCAATAACTTCAGGATCCTTTGCTTTTTCATACATTTTTGATCGACTCTCTTCTTCCAAAATCAATGTTTCTTCATCATCAATCACAAGCATAGCAACATGTGCATTAGACATAAAAACACCATCATACAAGGTTGGTTTTATTCACTGAGCTTTCTTAAGATAAAACGAATTTTGATAACCTAGAGCTTGTTTATGTGTGTTATCATAAAACGCTTGTGGCTTAGTTAACATGTGCACTGTTTGAGCAGATTGACCCACTTTACAAATAATATTATCAAGTTCCTTAATCTTCTTTTCCAAATCAATTTCATTTTCCATATATTTATTCTCTTTTTCTTTGGATTCATTTTTGAAAACTGCAAAAGTTTGCAATACAGATTCCTTTTCTTTGATTTGTTTAGAAAGATTTTGCTCAAGTGAGTCAACTTGTTCTTTGAGTGCAAGTTTCTCTCTAATCATATCATCCATTTGAGAATCAATCATTTTTTCACGACTGCTTAAATCAATATTAAGACGTTGTTCAAAAGTTTTGACCCTTTCCTTATATCTCTCAAGCTCAGCGGTTATTGTTTCATTATTCTGTTCCTTATTAGCCTTTTCCCAATTATTTACATGATTAATCATTTGTTCGGACATTTGTTCAATCACAGATAAAATCATTGAATCTTGTTGTGCCTGCAAATTAGTATCTTGAACAGTTGCCTGTTGTGTTTCTTGCAAATATTGAGAATATGGAATGATATTGCTATCACTAGATATCTCATTATCTGTAAAATCCATAACTGGTGATTGTTCAAAATCCTGCAATGCATGCACACTTTGATTATCCATATCATTCAGATAGGTTTCAGAATTAGGTACCTCTGAGATAACGTCAGAACCATAATTGGAAATGTTGGCCATAAGAACCGCTTGTGCAGTCGAGAGATCATCACAGTCTGGTAATTCAGTCCAGACAAGTATAGCTCCACGATTCCATCACTGCACTTGCTCTTAATGAAATTAAGCGGAATATCAATGTGCTTAGCTCTTGAATGTTGAAACGTTGTTACAGCATAAAGCAATCGCCACTCTTGTTGTCGCAGTACAGAGGATCTTATTGATTGAAAAGCCACTTATTTGTTAGCTGTGAACGTATCCAAAGGATTTGTGAGCAACACCCAGATAAGGCAATATATTCAGCCTCTGTACTTGATATGGCAGTGCTCTTTTGCATCTTTGACGACCAACTAACAAGTTTGTCACCTAAGAACTGAGCACTTCCCGATGTACTACGTCTATGTCCTGACACCTCGCGTGATCGGCATCTGCATAAGCTATGAGTGACATATCGGTATCCTTCGAGTACCATAGACCCATGTTAATGGTTCACCATTTGAGGATCGAAAGATCCATTTCACCACTTGTAAGTGTTTTTTGGTAGGCTTAGCCTGATACCGGGCCACATAGCAGGGGAAAAATAGTTAAGGTCAGGTCTGCTGGCTGTAAGATACATTAAGGATCCAATCATGCCACGGTAAAGTGTAGCATCAACTTGTTTCCCCTGTAGATCTTCATCTAGTTTCTTGTTTTCAATCATGGGTGTGTCGACAAAATCAGTAGAATGCAAACCATATTTTTTAACAATTTCAAAAGCATATTTAGATTGGTTTATAAAGATGCCTTTGGGGCTTTGAGATATTTGTAATCCTAAAAAGAATGACATTTGCCCCCTTCATCGACATCTTGAACTTATTGGTTATCTGATTAGCAAACTCATCACACATGGGAATATTAGTGGATGCAAATATTATATCGTCAACATAAATTTGTACCAGTAATATGTCGTTTCCAGCATGTTGTATGAAAAGTGTTGGATCAACTGCACCTTTCGAGAATTGTTAAGAGATAAGGAAGCTTGACAGCATATCATACCATGCACGTGGAGCTTGTTTTAGACCGTAAAGAGCCTTTTTGAGCTTGTACACATGCGATGGGTTATCCTGATTAACAAATCCTTGTGATTGAGAAACATATACCTCTTCTTTAAGCCGGCCATTCAAGAAAGCCATTTTGACGTCCATTTGGTAGATTGTCATATTCTTGTGAGCGACATTTGCTACAAAGATACGAATGGCCTCTATTCAAGCAACCGGTGCAAATGATTCCTCGAAATCGATTCCTTCTTCTTGTCTGAATCCTTGAGTAACTAGTCGAGCCTTATTCTTTAGTACCCTGCCAGATTCATCTGTTTTGACCTTATAAATCCATTTGAGTTTGATCAAGAACACGTTATCTGGACACGTCACCAATTCCTAAACTTCAAGTCTTTCAAATTCATGAATTTCTTCTTACATTGCATCGATCCATGACGGTTCGGTCATTGCTTGTTTGAAGTTCTTTGGTTCTACTCAAGTTAGGAAAGCATCAAAATAACACCACATGGCATCAGTTTCAAGTTGCTTCCATGTAGATACAGAGCGAGAAGGATCACTGATCACGTTTGCTATAGGATGATCCTTAGTCCATCTACTAAGGTGTTCAAATAGAGTGTGGATTTGTCTCACATTAGATGATGATCCATGAGAAGTCGAGTCTTTATTAGGAGATTCATTAAGAGGATCATCATGAAACGATGGTGTTTTTGGCGATTCTTCAAAACCTTGAGAAATGATTGGAGAATGTTCATGTTCTTGTGATGAGGGAATACTTGTTGATGGAGCATCCTGGTCAATGAAAGTTGAGACAAGAGAATCAGCTAATACTTAAGCTCTTAGAGCAGCATCTTCTTGAACTGGAGAGACAGCAATTGTTGGAGGATTATAGTATTCATCGAACATTGGTTGAAACAAATGATCCCAATCATCTCTTATTAGTGGCAAGCAAGGTTATTGATGAACAGGATTTGAACCGAGTCATGTACTGGATGTAGCAGGAGTCATATAATGAAGTGATGGTCCTGAACTGAATTATTCATAACCCATTGCTGTTAGCTCATCGAACGTTACATGAATCATTTCTGAAATTATTTGGGTCCTTCTGTTGTAGATTCTGAATGCTTTCTTTGCAGGCTTGTAACCAATGAAAATCCCAATGTCTACTTTTGCATCAAATTTACCCAGATCCTCATGGTCATTGGTAGGATAACAAAGTGAACCAAAGACATAAAAGAATGATAAGTCCGGTTTCTTGTCTTGCATAAGCTCGTATGAAGTGTTGTTGTATCGGAGGTGTATCAAAGAACAATTTTGGGTATAACAAGCTCTATTGATAGCTTCGGCCCAGAGAAATAATGGAGCATTAGAAAATAACAGCATTGTTCGAGCAGCTTCTACAAGAGTCCAATTTCTCCTTTCGACAACACCATTCTGTTGAGAAGTGCAAGCTACAAAAGTTTGATGCGTGATGCCAACATTTTCATACCATTCACGAAGTGTCTGATTGACAAATTCTGTTCCATTATCTGTTCGAACATTCCGGGCTGTGGCTTTTAAACGAACTTGAATGTTTTTAATACATTTGATGATGGCCGCAGGAGCTTCATATTTTATCTTTAAAAATCTAACCCAGGTAAAACTTGAGTAATCGTTGACTATCACTAAGATACATATTTTCCTGTTAATACTAGCCACACGCATCGGGCGACACAAATCCATATGCAAAAGTTATAGTTTTGTCTTGGTTAATGTCTTCAGCTTTGGGTTGATGAGAGGATTTTTTTGCTTTTCCATAATGCACATGCTAAAAACAAATGATCTTTCTAAAATTTAATCCTAGGAATTCCTCGTGCAAGACCGTCTTTATCTAGCTTATTCAAAGTGCCGAAGTTGAGATGAGATAATCGATGGTGCCATAACCAGCTCTTAGTCTTTGACGCTTTGGATAGAAGACAGATCGAAGATGATTTAAGCATGTCATCAAGAGAAATTATGTACAAATTTTGTGTCTTGGGACCCTAAAAGTAGATCAACACCTTCTAAATTGCGAATAAAAGAAGTGTTTTTCTGAAATGCAACTTCAAGATCCGCATCACAAAATTATCCAACAGAAAACAAGTTATGTCCAAGCCCCTAACGTAGTATACCCTTGAGATAACAACATTTCCCAGCTGATAGTCACCATACCCTATAATCCTTGCAATCTGGTCGTTCCCGAATCTAACAATACCCAGAAATTTACTCACAAAGTTCATGAGCTGAGAGCGATTCCCGGTTATGTGTTTTGAACATTCGGAGTCCAGATACCATAGTACAATCTAGACAACCTGTCATGACAAGAGAAGAAGATGCTGGAATATCTGGTGCATTGGATCCCCAAGTTTGTTTGGGTTCCGAGTGGTTAGCATTCGGAGTCCAGATACCATAGTACAATCTAGACAACCTATGTTTTTAACATTTTTGGGTTTCCTGCTATATACTTTAATCTCTGGTTTTTGTATTTCATTTGAGTGGGAAGTGGTTTGCTTAGGAGGCACTACGTTACTTAAGGTGAACGTAGTTAAAGGGTATGAATTACCAACTATAGTGAAGTTTCTGCCAGTTGGTTTCCACTTAAATCCTACTTCAGTGAATACATGACCCATAGGTTACCAAATATTTTTTTTTTTTATGTTTCTTAGCAGATTTAGTACAGTTATTCCCATTTTGCACAAGATAAAGAAGACATTTATCATGAACACCATCAAACATAGATTTATTACAAGTAACACAGAGAATTTTAGAATTCGCATTTGATAGTGAATGCTTAACATCAACATCACAAACAGGTTTAACAACACGATTCATTTTATTAAATTTCCTAAGTTAGGCTTCTACTTTATTCTTCTTGTTCCTACTTGGTGTCTGCGAGATCCTATCATTACTTTTATTGCTTAGAGGCTTTGATCCGCAATTACTAGTAGAACACATCACTCTTGTAGAAGACAACACAGGTGTATTAGAATCTGATGTATTAGAAGACTCTACCTATTTAATGTTGCTTGAGGATGTGAGAGGTTCAGCAAACCTAACTTTCTTGACATTGTTCATAGGTGTGACAACATCCTTCTTAGGACTAGGTGTTATTGCATTAGGGCATGTATCTTGAACATATATAAGCAACTCCTGAATTCTTGTGGCATACTTACAGTCAAAGTCTAACTCTCTATCTAAAGGTTGTTTAACTTTAGCTTGTTTGACTAATTCCCGAAGAGTATTAGCTTGTTCTTGAGTGTGTTTAAGATAGTCTATGTGAACATCCCTATTTTGCAATAACCTAGGAGGCAACGATACTAAATCAAGCTTGAACATGCCTAGAGCAATAGTAGTGGCAGAAGGTGTGTGTATAACATTTTCAACAATTTCTTTCCCTTTTATTTTTCTTAAATCGTTTACCAATGATGTTATCACAAAAACCTTGTCTTGAATTTGAGTTTTTAAATTCTCATTTTCCACAGATTTTAAGTTCAGTTTGTTAATTAAAGAGTCACATTGTTCTTTATGACGAACACGTGTCTGTTATTCAAACTGATCTTTAAAAACCCATTTCACATGATTAATTTCATTACAAAGACGTTCGTTCTCAGAAAGCAATTTTGCCACACTATTTTCCAGTTCCTTATTTATGGGCTCAAGATCACATTTATCATGATTAACGTTCTCTTCCTTGGTATTCTCTCTCAAAGATTGAATAGTATCCTTCAACTTACAAATGGTCTTGTCTTTATCTTGTAGCCGAGCTTTCAAATCATTGATTTCAAAATATTCTTGAATTTCAACAGCATTTTGATTAACGCAAGATTCATCGTTTTGAAAAACTTCTTGTTGTAATTGCATTGATGCTTCGAGAGAAATACAATGTTTTTCAAGTTGTGAGTAATTTTTCAAAAAATCATTATATGCTTGTTTTGATTTGGAAAGCTCAGCATCAAGATTCAAACACTTTTCACATGATTCACACTTTTGCATTTCCATATTCACAGAATCATTATTCAAAGACATAGAATTCATCACAGTTAACAGTACATCTTGAGACATGATTTTTTGTAAGAGTCGATCATTTTCCAAAATAATTTCTTTCTTAGCAATTTCCAAACATTGTTTATCAACTGAAGACTGTTGAACAACCACTTCCATTTGGTCAAAAACAGTTTGTACGTCCGTTATTTCATTTAGAAAATCTTTATCAAACACATTGAAGATGTATTTTAAAGATTTTAGAAATGGAATATTTTCATTGTTAAAAACAATTTTTTTATGCTCAAACCCCCATTCACCTTCTTCAAGAGCATTAGGTGTTGTCCTCTTCTTCACCACTGAGTCAAACTGGGTGAGGTGGAATTTAAGCTTTTTAAGGCTTGCATTCACCAAACTCACCTTAGGTAGTTCACTGGGAACATCCACTATGACAGGTGGTGTGTAAGAAGGTTCAATGGTTGGATTGAGTATATGAAACCAAAAGGCTTGTTCAGCCGATAATTCTTGTTGTGGAGAAAAACGTTTTCCAAAATCTTCAGTTAGTCTATTTAATTTTTCATAATCGATAGGTTTATGAGAAATTTTCTTTGCAATAACTTCAGGATCCTTTGCTTTTTCAGACATTTTTGATCGACTCTCTTCTTCCAAAATCAATGTTTCTTCATCATCAATCACAGGCATAGCAACATGTGTATTAGACATAACAACACCATCATACAAGGTTGGTTTTATCCGCTGAGCTTTCTTAAGATAAAACGGATTTTGATAACCTAGAGCTTGTTTGTGTGTATTATCATAAAACGCTTGTGGCTTAGTTAACATGTGCACTGTTTGAGCAGATTGACCCACTTTACAAATAATATTATCAAGTTCCTTAATCTTCTTTTCCAAATCAATTTCATTTTCCATATATTTATTCTCTTTTTCTTTGGATTCATTTTTGAAAACTGCAAAAGTTTGCAATACAGATTCCTTTTCTTTGATTTGTTTAGAAAGATTTTGCTCAAGTGAGTCAACTTGTTCTTTGAGTGCAAGTTTCTCTCTAATCATATCATCCATTTGAGAATCAATCATTTTTTCACGACTGCTTAAATCAATATTAAGACGTTGTTCAAAAGTTTTGACCCTTTCTTTATATCTCTCAAGCTCAGCGGTTATTGTTTTATTATTATGTTCCTTATTATCCTTTTCCTAATCATTTTTTCGGACATTTGTTCAATCATAGATAAAATCATTGAATCTTGTTGTGCTTGCAAATTAGTATCCTGAACAGTTGCCTGATTTTTTTAAATTTTTTTCTTTTGTTTTTGTAAAATTTTATAAAATGAAAGTCTTTTTGGAATTTTTATGTTTTCATATATATATATATACAGGATATGAGTTACCACCATCACTCGTCAGTTTCCTTTACCAGACGTTTCAACATTTCTGGAGACATGCTTTTCATACCTAGCTTATCGATCAGGAAGTTAAATCTCTCTCGAGGCAAAGGTTTAGTAAAAGAGTCAGCCAGTTGGTAATTCAGTCCAGACAAGTATAGCTCCACGATTCCATCACTGCACTTGCTCTTAATGAAATTAAGCGGAATATCAATGTGCTTAGCTCTTGAATGTTGAAACGTTGTTACAGCATAAAGCAATCGCCACTCTTGTTGTCGCAGTACAGAGGATCTTATTGATTGAAAAGCCACTTATTTGTTAGCTGTGAATGTTATCAAGGATTTGTGAGCAACACCCAGATAAGGCAATATATTCAGCCTCTGTACTTGATATGGCAGTGCTCTTTTGCATCTTTGACGACCAACTAACAAGTTTGTCACCTAAGAACTGAGCACTTCCCGATGTACTACGTCTATGTCCTGACACCTCGCGTGATCGGCATTTGCATAAGCTATGAGTGACATATCGGTATCCTTCGAGTACCATAGACCCATGTTAATGGTTCACCATTTGAGGATCGAAAGATCCATTTCACCACTTGTAAGTGTTTTTTGGTAGGCTTAGCCTGATACCGGGCCACATAGCAGGGGAAAAATAGTTAAGGTCGGTCTGCTGGCTGTAAGGATACATTAAGGAATTCACCAATCATGCCATGGTAAAGTGTAGCATCAACTTGTTTCCCCTGTAGATCTTCATCTAGTTTCTTGTTTTCAATCATGGGTGTGTCGACAGAATCAGTAGAATGCAAACCATATTTTTTAACAATTTCATAAGCATATTTAGATTGGTTTATAAAGATGCCTCTGGGACTTTGAGATATTTGTAATCCTAAAAAGAATGACATTTTCCCCACTTCAGCGACATCTGAACTTATTGGTTATCTGATTAGCAAAATCTCATCACACATGGGAATATTAGTTGATGCAAATATTATATCGTCAACATAAATTTGTACCAGTAATATGTCGTTTCCAGCATGCCGTGTGAAGAGTGTTGGATCAACTGCACCTTTGGAGAATTGTTGAGAGATGAGGAAGCTTGACAGCATATCATACCATGCACGTGGTGCTTGTTTTAGACCGTAAAGAGCCTTTTTGAGCTTGTACACATGCGATGGGTTATCCTGATCAACAAATCCTTCTGGTTGAGAAACATAGACCTCTTCTTTGAGCTCGCCATTCAAGAAAGCCGTTTTGACGTCCATTTGGTAGATTGTCATATTCTTGTGAGCGACATTTGCTACGAAGATACGAATGGCCTCTATTCTAGCAACCGGTGCAAATGATTCCTCGAAATCGATTCCTTCTTCTTGTCTGAATCCTTGAGCAACTAGTCGAGCCTTATTCTTTAGTACCCCGCCAGATTCATTTGTTTTGACCTTATAAATCCATTTGAGTTTGATCAAGAACACGTTATCTGGACACGACACCAATTCCCAAACTTCAAGTCTTTCAAATTCATGAATTTCTTCTTGCATTGCATCGATCCATGACGGTTCGGTCATTGCTTGTTTGAAGTTCTTTGGTTCTACTGAAGTTAGGAAGGCATCAAAATAACACCACATGGCATCAGTTTCAAGTTGCTTCCTTGTAGATACAGAGCGAGAAGGATCACTGATCACGTTTGCTATAGGATGATCCTTAGTCCATCTACCAAGGTGTTCAAATGGAGTGTGGATTTGTCTCACATTAGATGATGATCCATGAGAAGTTGAGTCTTTATTAGGAGATTCATTAAGAGGATCATCATGAAACGTTGGTATTTTTGGTGATTCTTCAAAACCTTAAGAAATGATTAGAGAATGTTCATGTTCTTGTGATGAGGGAATACTTGTTGATGGAGCATCCTGGTCAATGGAAGTTGACACAGGAGAATCAGCTAATACTTCAGCTCTTGGAGCAGCAGCTTCTTGAACTGGAGAGACAGCAATTGTTGGAGGATTATAGTATTCATCGAACATTGGTTGAAACAAACAATCCCAATCATCTCTTATTGGTGTCAAGTAAGGTTGTTGAGGAATAGGATTTGAACCGAGTCCTGTACTGGATGTAGCAGGAGTCATATAATGAAGTGATGGTCCTGAACTGAATTGTTCATAACCCATTGTTGTTAGCTCATCGAACGTTACATGAATCATTTCTGAAATTATTTGGGTCCTTCTGTTGTAGATTCTGAATGCTTTCTTTGCAGTCTTGTAACCAATGAAAATCCCAATGTCTACTTTTGCATCAAATTTACCCAGATCCGCATGGTCATTGGTAGGATAACAAAGTGAACCAAAGACATAAAAGAATGATAAGTCCAGTTTCTTGTCTTGCATAAGCTCGTATGGAGTGTTGTTGTATCAGAGATGTATCAAAGAACAGTTTTGGGTATAACAAGCTCTATTGATAGCTTCGGCCCAGAGAAATAATGGAGCTTTAGAAAATATCAGCATAGTTCGACCAGCTTCTATAAGAGTCTGATTTCGCCTTTCGACAACACTGTTCTGCTAAGGAGTGCGAGCTACAAAAGTTTGATGCGTGATGCCAACATTTTCATACCATTCACGAAGTGTCTGATTGACAAATTTGGTTCCATTATATGTTCGAACATACCGGACTGTGGCTTTTAAACGAACTTGAATGTTTTTAATACAGTTGATGATGGCCGCAGGAGCTTCATCTTTTGTCTTTAAAAATTTGAACCAGGTAAATCTTGAGTAATTGTCGACTATCACTAAGATATACATTTTCCCGTTAATACTAGCCACACGCATCGGGTGACACAAATCCATATGTAAAAGATATAGTTTTGTCTTGGTTAGTGTCTTCAGCTTTGGGTTGATGAGAGGATTTTTTGCTTTTCCCTAATGCACATGCTAAAAACAAATGATTTTTCTGAAATTTAAGCCTAGGAATTCCTCATGCAAGACCGTCTTTAGCTAGCTTATTCAAAGTGCCGAAGTTGAGATGAGATAATCGATGGTGCCATAACTAGCTCTTAGTCTTTGACGCTTTGGATAGAAGACGGATCAAAGATGATTTAAGCATGTCATCAAGAGAAATTATGTACAAATTTTGTGTCTTGGGACCCTGAAAGTAGATCAACACCTTCTAAATTGCGAATATAACAAGTGTTTTTCCAAAATGAAACTTAAAGATCTGCATCACAAAATTGTCCAACAGAAAACAAGTTATGTCCAAGCCCGTCAATGTAGTATACCCTTACGATAACAACATTTCCCAGCTGATAGTCACCATACCCCATAATCCTTGAAATCTGGTCGTTCCTGAATCTAACAGTACCTAGAAATTTACTCACAAAGTTCATGAGCTGAGAGCGATTCTCGGTTATGTGTTTTGAACATTCAGAGTCTAGATACCAGAGTACAATCTAGACAACCTGTCATGATAAGAGAAGAAGATGATGGAATATCTGTTGCATTGGATCCCCAAGTTTGATTGGGTTCTGAGTGGTTAGCATTCGGAGTCCAGATACCATAGTACAATCTAGACAACCTATGTTTTTAACATTTTTGGGTTTCTTGCTATATACTTTAATCTCTGGTTTTTGTATTTCATTTGAGTGGGAAGTGGTTTGCTTAGGAGGCACTACATTACTTGAGGTAAACCTAGTTAAAGGGCATGAATTACTAACTATAGTGATGTTTCTGCCAGTTGGTTTCCACTTAAATCCTACTTCAGTGAATACATGACCCATAGGTTTCCAAATATTTTGTTTTTTTATATTTCTTAGGGGCAGAAAAAAATTTTTTTTTTTTTTGTACAGTTATTCCCATTTTGCCACAAGGATTAAAGAAGACATTTATCATGAAACACATCAAAACATAGATTTAATTTACAACGTAAACACAGAGAATTTTAGATTCGCATTTTGATAGTGAATGCTTAACATAACAGTCACAAACGGTTTAACAACGCACGATTTCATGTTTATTAACTTTCACTAAGTTAGGCTTCTACTTTAATTCTTCTTGTTTCCTACTTGGTGGTCTGCGAGATCCTATCCATTTCTTTTATTGCATTAGAGGGCTATTGGATCCGCCAATGTACTAGTAGAACACATCACTCTTTGTAGAAAACAACACAGGTGTATTAGAATCTGATGTATTAGATAGACTCTACTATTGTATTGTTGCTTGTGGATGTGAGGATGTTAAGCAAAACCTAACTTTTCTTGAGACATTGTTCATGGGTGTGACAACAACCTTCTTAGTACTAGGTGTTATCGCATTAGGGCACGTATCTTGAACATATATAAGCAACTCCTGAATTCTTGTGGCATACTTACAGGCAAAGTCTAACTCTCTATCTAAAGGTTGTTTAACTTTAGCTTGTTCGACTATTTCCCGAAGAGTATTAGCTTGTTCTTGAGTGTGTTTAAGATAGTCTATGTGAACATCCCTATTTTGCAATAACCTAGGAGGCAACGATAGTAAATCAAGCTTGAACATGCCTGGAGCAATAGTAGTGGCAGAAGGTATGTGTATAACATTTTCAACAATTTCTTTCCCTTTTATTTTTCTTAAATCGTTTATCAATGATGTTATCACAAAAACCTTATCTTGAATTCGAGCTTTTAAATCCTCATTTTCCACAGATTTTAAGTTCAGTTTGTTAATTAAAGAGTTACATTGTTCTTTATGATGAACACGTGTCTGTTATTCAAACTGATCTTTAAAAACCCATTTCACATGATTAATTTCATTACAAAGACGTTCGTTCTCAGAAAGCAATTTTGCCACACTATTTTCCAGTTCCTTATTTATGGGCTCAAGATCACATTTCCTCTCAAATATTTAATAGCATCCTTCAACTTACAAATGTTTTTGTCTTTATCTTGTAGCCGAGCTTTCAAATCATTACTTTCAAAATATTCTTGAATTTCCACAGCATTTTGATTAACGCAAGATTCATCGTTTTGAAAAACTTCTTGTTGTAATTTCATTGATGCTTCGAGAGAAATACAATGTTTTTCAAGTTGTGAGTAATTTTTCAAAAAATCATTATATGCTTGTTTTGATTTGGAAAGCTCAGCATCAAGATTCAAACACTTTTCACATGATTCACACTTTTGCATTTCCATATTCACAGAATCATTATTCAAAGACATAGAAATCATCACTAGTTCACAACTGTACATCTCTGAGACATGATTTTTTTGTAGAGGTCGGATCTCTTTTCAAAATAATTTATTTCTTAGCAGTTTCCAAACATTGTTTATCAACTGAAGACTGTTGAACAACCACTTCCATTTGGTCAAAAATAGTTTGTACATCCGTTATTTCATTTAGGAAATCTTTATCAAACACATTAAAGATGTATTTTAATGATTTTAGAAATGGAATATTTTCATTGTTAAAAACAATTTTTTTATGCTCAAACCCCCATTCACCTTCTTCAAGAGCATTAGGTGTTGTCCTTTACTTTAACCATCTGAGTCCAAACTGGGTGAGGTGGAATTTAAGCTTTTTAAGGCTTGCATTTACCAAACTCACCTTAGGTAGTTCACTGGGAACATCCACTATGACAGGTGGTAAGTAAGGAGGTTCAATGGTTGGATTGAGTATATGAAACCAAAAGGGTTGTTCAGCCGATAATTCTTGTTGTAGAGAAAATTGTTTTTCAAAATCCTCAGTTAGTCTATTTAATTTTTCATAATCTATAGGTTTATGCGCCGAAAGTTTCTTTGCAATAACTTCAGGATTCTTTGCTTTTTCCTTTTTTTTTTTTTTTTTTTTTTTTTTTTTTTTTTAGTCATTTTTAATGACTCTTTTCTTCCAATCAATGTTTCTTCATCATCAATCATAGCTAGCAACATTGCATTAGGACATAACAACACCATCATACAGGTTGGTTTTAATCCGCTGAGCTTTCTTAAGATAAAAACGGATTTTTGATACCTAGGAGCTTGTTTTATGTGTGGTTACATTAAATGCTTGTTGGCTTTTAGTTAATATGTGCACAAAAAACCCAGTCTGACCAGCATTGACCCACTTTACAAATAATATTATCAAGTTTTCTTTAATTTCTTTTCAAATCATTTCATTTTCATATATTTATTCTTCTTCTTCCTTGGATTTATTTTTGAAAAACTGCAAAAGATTTGCAATAAGGATTTCCCATGTATAATTTCATTCGACTTTTCCAAGAATCATACAGGTCCTTGTCTAACATAGGTGGACGGTTGTCCGCACCAGAGAGTATCATGTACTCAGCAAGAGTATTCTTTTGTCCAAGTGTAATAATTGAATCCATTTTAATGTGATAATATTAAGGTGATCGTACAGTGATTGGAGGTTGTTGTGTTAAAGTGAGGTTTAATTAATGAAATTGAGTCTTTTGGAATACATGGGATTTTACAATTCTTGATAAAACCAAGAAATCAAGTTTTCATGGGATTTTACAAATCAAAGAACAACCGTATAATTCACCTAATGAACGTGTATAGTTCTCCCTTGAAAAAACGTATAAATAGCCCTTGCAAACAAATGTATAAATTGCCTTCACAAAAAAAAATGTATAAATCGCCTTTGTCAAGAGAAACGTATAATTCGCCTGTTTGAACATGACACGTATAATTCACCCTTAGAAAATACACGTATAATTAGCCCTTAGAAAATACACGTATCAATCGCCCGTTGAAAACTAAACGTATAAATCGCCAAATATACGTATAATTCGCTTGAAGGAAAAAACGTATAAATCGCTTGAACAAATGACACGTATAATTCGCCTATAGTAAACGTATAAATCGCTTGAAGGAAAAGTACGTATAATTTACCTATGTGTATAATTCGCCCAATAGTGTTCGAAACTCTACAATCAAAAATCTTAAAAAGACACACTTTTTGACGTTTTACCCGATTTTTCTTGTACTTCTTACCTATCTAAGACTATTAGAACCTTAAAAACACAAACTTTATCGTTTTTGACACGAAAAATTTTAAATCAAGATTCTTGGTACAAAACCCTCTTTTTAACCAAAAAGACTCAAAAAGATGATATTTTTTATGGTTTTTGAAAGATTTTCTTGTACTTCTAGTCTATACTAAGATAACTAAGAAAGAAAGTTAAAAACTTTATGGTTTTTAAACCCTCAAAAAGTAAAAACTTTTTAATGGATTCGAACCAAACTACACGAATAAAAATGAGTAAGAAACGCACACAAAACCTTCACAAACACCCCATGGCTCTTGATACCAATTGTAGAATATCTTAACACATAAATGCAATGATTCACTTAGAGTTTTAGAGAGAGAAAAAGATGGTTGGATGAACACTTAGAGAGAGAAAGAAAAAGGATAATATTAGCTTAGTGAAATGTGAAAAATGAACAACCAACACCCTCTTCATGTGTGGAGAGGGTTTATATATGCCTAGCATAACCGGCCATGGGCTTGTCTTATGGGCTTACTATGTATCTTTGGTCCGGTTAGCTTACTAACATAACATTACTAATTACTACGAGCTATGACTACTTATATTGGAAGTGACCGACACTTTTCTGTATTTCTAACATCATATTCATTATCTAAAGTAAAATCGTCTATTGATGAATTTTCATCACTAAAGTAAGAATAATCGGAACATACCTCATTTGAGGCTTGAGCCATGAGACACGTTTCGTCTTTAGCCTTTTCATCATCTTCTTCACCGCTATCACTCCTTTCACTTTTGTTGTTCTTTTCATCTCAGCTTCTATGAAAGGTCTTTTTTTCATTCCTAGGTTGTCTCACAAACCTACCTCTTCTCTTGAAGAACTTCTTGAAGTCTCTAACCGCCATGGCGTACTCTTCATCTTCTCTTCCAGAAGTCAAACACTCCTTATCACTAGATTCCTTCCTAGCCTTTAAAGTAGGAGATTTTCTTTCTCCTTTAGCTTTGACTATTTTGTAATCTTTTTTGATGATCATCTCATGGAATTTTAGATTTCCAATGAGTTCATCAAGGGATAGTGATGTTAAGTCTTTCGACTCTTTATTTTCCATGACCAAAAGGTCAATCTTGTAATCTTTGACTTGGCTATTACCTTGATGGGTGATTATAAAAGTTTTCCAAATTTCTTTTGATGTATTACACATGAAAATTCTTTCATATTCTTTTCTAGGCAAATCATTATAAATAACCATTTTAGCTTTGTTGTTTTTCGCAAGTCTTTTCTTAAGATCATCACTTTGTTTTTCAAAGGGATAACCTCATCTAATTTGGTTTCCGAATTATGTTCAATGGTTTGAAAATCAACGTTGGTAATAACATGCTAAAGATCAAGATATTTTGATTTAACATATGTTTTGAATCTATTTTTCAAATAAATAAAACTATCACTTTCAAAGAGTGGTGGTCTTTGCATGGATTGCCCTTCTAGATATTTGTCAGAATTCATAGATCGATCCAAGCTTTAAAATACAGTATATTTTAAAAATATTGAGTGACCTCGGCTTCTAATATAAATTGTGGAAACTAGAAGGGGGTTGAATAGTTTACAAGTTAATTGACGTTTTAAAATTTTACTTCTAAAATTGTTAGATTCGAGTATATGTTCAATTAATCAACAATATGAACCAATCAAGATAACTATACAAACAATAAATGAGAAGCATAACAATATAAAGAGATAAGGTAAAGAACGATCAAACCAAGACACCAAGATTTATAGTGGTTCGGCTACGAAGCTCCTATTCGCCGTACTCCACTCCCTGAGTATCCGACTTGAGATTTCACTATGTCAACAAGCTCCCTTTAGGCGGAGAAAACCATTTACACGTCAACTCGAGTCTAAAACAAAAGCCTATGAGTTCACCCAAACACTCCTTAATTCAACTTTGCTCACCCAAACATGTCAAAAATATCCATTGATTGAATATTTCGAATAATGCTCATGAGATCATTATGCATGAATGAAAAAACATTTTTGTAGTGTAATAATAATGCATTACAACATTTCTATGGTGTTCCTAACGCGGCTAATTTCGATATAAAATTAGGGGTTTTGTTCATACTAAAACTTTTGACAAACACTCTCAATTATGCAAATCCTATGTCTACGGGAAGCATATTAGTTATACATTATGTTATTATAGTCCTAATGGCACAAGATTAAAAGAAAATTGAAAACCCCCAATTTTGATTTTATGTTCAACACGAACCCGAGACACGAATTGGAAAGAAAATAGATAAAATGACTTACAATTAATGATCTTTATGATGTTAGGATTGATTATTGGTGTTGATTTGATCTTCAATTTGAGTTTTAATGGTTGATTTTAAGATTTGGAGGGTTTTGGGTCCGTGTTCATGTTCGTCAATGGTTGCAAAGTAAGGGATGTTTGTTTTTGAATTTAACTAAAGGTTGGATGACATACATATGTATCTTCCGGTGGCGGTCCTATATCGATATGGGGGTCGCCTGATTAAATCAGGGGGCCGCTCTATAATTGGGGTTCACTATAAAAAAGGGTTTTAGACTCAATTTTTGAAAAAAAAATTACGGAAGGAGTGACGTTTTAATATGCATTTCGTGAATTAAAAAAGCTTAAAATACTTCGGATAAAGTAATTAAGTTGTCACGACTCAAAATGGAACACGAGCTAGAATCGAAACTAGAAGAAAAGAAGAACGATTTATGGAATGTGTTCCATCATTCCTAATCCAAGATGAAGATAGTTAAACGATTCAACTTTAAGGGGTTTAGTAAGAATGTCGGCGATATTGTCAACGGACGAGACTTTTTGACAAAGATATGTCCTTTCTAGACATTGTCTCGAAGAAATTGGTGACGAATTTTGATGTGTTTAGTCCGCGAGTGTTGCACCAGGTTTTTGCTAAGGTCAATCACGCCTTTATTCTCACACATGATCGGGACATCGTCGAGTCAAATGTCTTAGTCGATAAGAGCTTGTTTAATCCATAGTGCTTGTTGACATGCCTTTCCGGCGCTTACATATTCGGCTTCGGTAGTGGATATAGCAAGAGCGGTTTATTTCTTCAAGAACCAAGATGTTAAAAAACATCCCACGAATGTACAAATACCGCTAGTTCTCTTTCGGTCCACATAATCTCCCGCATCATCAGAGTCGGCATATACTACAGTTTCTCTGTCGATCCCCTTAGGATACCATAATTCTAAGTGCGTGGTGCCTTTAATGTATCAGAGGATACTCTTAACCGCTTCAAGATGAGAGGTTTTAGGATCCTCTTAGAAGCATGCACAAAGGCAGACATTAACCATGATATCGAGCCTACTCGCCATTAGGTATAATAAACTACCTATCATGCCTCGATACTTGGTACTATCTACCGACTCACACTCTAAAGCACAAGAATAAGCTAATAATATCCTAATAGACTCTAACCTAGCAACTGGGGTATAAGTTTCATCATAATTGATGCCCTCTTGTTGATTATAGCCTTGGGCGACTAACCGAGCCTTATTTTGAGAAACGACACCGTTCTCGTCTAACTTATTTCTAAACACCTACTTAGTTCCTATAACTATCATATACTTAGGTTGTGGTACTAACTCCCAAACATCATTTTCAACGATTTGATTTAATTCTTCTTGTATGGCGATTATCCAACTTTCATCCTTTAAGGCTTTATTCACATTCTTAGGTTCTATAGTTGATATAAAACAAAAAAGGTTACATTGGTTTTGGGCTTGAGACCTAAGGGTTATTTGGTTAAGGTTTCCTATGACATTTTCTAATGGATGGTTTTAAGATTCCTTAATATTGACTACTTCGTCAATTTCTAAAGTTTCATCCTCAATGTCATTTTTAGGCTTTTCTTTTCGGTAACCTTAATTACTTCTTCTTTATCTAAATCATCATCCACCAAGGTTTATGTCTTAGAGGGTGGAGGAGTTTCATCGAATGTCACGTTGAGTAATTATTCGATTTTCAAGGTGTGTTTGTTTAGGAAAATGTAGGCTTTGCTATTATGGGAGTAACCTAAAAAGACGACTTCGTATGACTTTGGGTCAAACTTAGTATGGTAGTCTTTGGTGTTTAAAATGAAGCACTTACTTCCAAATACCTTAAAGTAATCAAGAGTAGGTTTCCTACCTCTCAAGAGTTCATAAGGTGTTTTACCTAAGATGGCTCTAATTAGGATACGATTGAGGATGTATGTTGAAGTATCTACAGCGTTACACCAAAACTTTTATGGTAACAATTGTTCATTCAACATGGTTGTACTCATTTCTTGTACTGTCCTATTTTTCCTTTCTACCACGCCATTTGATGGTGGATTGCATGGATCCGAGAAGTTATGTGTAATACCGTTGGCATTACAAAAATCTCCAAATTGCACTTCATTATCAAATTCTCTATCGTGGTCCATCCTAATTGACACTCTTAGACATCCTAATTGGTTTTTTATTTTTCTACTAAATGTCTCGAATTGATCAAAGGCTTCGTTCTTAGTCCTAAGGAATCTTGTCCATGTATACCTAGAATAATCGTCTACTATTACTAAGGTGTAGAGATTTCCTCCGTAACTCCGTATGGCGGATGAACTAAAGAGATCCATATGGAGAAGTTCTAAGCATCTAGTTGTGGAGACTATATTCTTAGCTTTGTGACTAGCGTGAGTTTGTTTTCCAATTTTGCAAGCATCACAAAAAATGTTAATCAAAATTAAGCTTAGGTAAGTTTATAACAAGTTCCTTAGAAGCTAATGATTGAATGAGACGCATATTAGCGTGACCTAATCTCCTATGCCACAAAGTGGAGTTTTCATCAATCGTTGCAAGACAAATTTTGTCTTTCGGCTTATTTCCTAATTTCATCACATATAAGCCTTTCTTCCTAATACCTCTACCTATAACCTTACCGTCCTTAGTGATTTCACTATCATGTTCAGAGAAAGTTACTCTACATTTATTATCACATATTTGACCTACACTTAGCAAGTTAAATCTTAAGTTATCTACATGTTCTACATTATCTATATTGAGAGAGTCATTAGAAATCGTACCTTTGCCAATGATGTTACCGCGAAGATTACTACCAAAAATGACGTTACCTCCATTGTATGCCTTGTAGGTTGAGAAGAGCTTTCGGTTACCCGTCATGTGTTTAGAGCATCCACTATCTTTTATCCACTCATCGGGTTCCAAGTCAACTCCAAGGCATATCTATTTATATAAGACAACAACTCAAACATTTGGTCCCCAATATCTCATGGGTCTAAAGTTGTTAGTGTTGAACATCTGAGGTTGGAAGTTATTCCAAGTTACGAGAAAACCATGAGGTTGGTTTTGTCGACCAACATTTCTTTTTGGTTGTGGTGTCTTAGAACGAGGATAATGATTATTGACTCTTCTAGGTGGTGGAGTTTTTAACCTAAAACTTGGTTTATAAAATCCAACTCTAGGTTTTAATGATGGTTTATAAAATTCTTTAACCTCATTATCACTAGCAACAGGAATTTTAACATTGTTTATCATTATATGTTTTGGTCTAGAACCCAAAATGAATTTTTGAAAAGAAACAGATATTTCAGATTCTGGTGAACAGACAGGCGGTCCTTTAATTCCTTTGGGGGCCGTCTGTGCTTTATGGGGGCCGCCCTCAGTATTTCGGGGACCGCCACCAGAAGGTGTTTCATTCTGAGATTTCACAAATTTGATTTCCTTAGACCTACTAGTTGATGCTTCAAATGAGTTAAACCCTAAACCTAATTTATCTCCGGAGGGTTTTTGATTGCTTAACATTTCATTTAAGCAATGTGTACTCTTTTCAAATTTAGTTAGCTTAAAAACTTCCTCTTTAAGTTTTTCGTTGTCAATTTTAAGTGATTGACAATCTGTACATTCGAGATCAACTCCCTTGTTTTTCTCAAGTGTAGACAATTTTTATTTTTATTCACTAAGCTCATTTTCTAAACTATTTCTAACAGCTTCTAGTTATTTATTCTTTGTGATTATTTTTAAGCTCATCTTGCATAGTTTATCATATTCATTATCTAAAGTAAAATCATCTATTGATGAATGTTTCGACTTTAGCCTTTTCATCATCTTCTTCACCGCTATCACTCCTTTCACTTTTTCTATTCTTGTCGTCTCGGCTTCTTTGAAAGGTCTTTTTATCGTTCCTAGGTTGTCTCACAAACCTACCTCCTCTCTTAAAGAACAACTTGAAGTCTATAACAGCCATGGCGTATTCTTCGTCTTCTCTTCCAGAAGTCGAACACTCCTCATAACTAGATTCCTTCTTAGCCTTTAAAGCAGGAGATTTTATTTCTCCTTTAGCTTTGACTATTTCAGAATCTTTCTTGATGATCATCTCATAGAATTTTAGATTTCCAATGAGTTCATCAAGGGATAGTGATGTTAAGTCTTTCGACTCTTCAATTGTCGTGACCAAAAGGTCAATCTTGTTATCTTTGACTTGGCTATTACCTTGATGGGTGATTAACAAAGTTTTCCAATTTTTTTTGCCCTATTACACATAAAAATTCTTTCATATTCTTTTCTAGGCAAATCGTTGTAAATAACCGTTTTAGCTTTGTTGTTTTTCGCAAGTCTTTTCTTAAGATGATCACTTTGTTTTTCAAAGGGATAACCTCATCTAATTTGGTTTCTGGATTTTGTTCAATGGTTTGAAAATCACCGTTGGTAATAACATGCCAAAGAACAAGATATTTTGATTTAACATATGTTTCGAATTTATTTTTCCAATAAATTAAACTATCACTTTCAAAGAGTGGTGGTCTTTGCATGGATTGCCCTTCTAGATATTTGTTGAAATTCATAGATCGATCCAAGCTTTAAAATATAGTATATTTTAAAAATATTGAGTGACCTCGGCTTTTGATACAAATTGTGGAAATTAGAAGGGGGGTTGAATAGTTTACAGGTTAATTGGCGTTTTAAAATTTTACTTCTAAAATTGTTAGATTCGCGTATATGTTCAATCAATCAACAATATAAACCAATCAAGTTAACTATCTACTTGTAATAACTATACAAACAATAAATGTATTTACAATTTTTGGAGTGTATTTACAATGCATTACAACATTTCTATGGTGTTCCTAACGTGAGTAATTTCGAAATAAAATTGGGGGGTTTTGTTCATACTAAATTTTTTGACAAATACACTCAATTCTGCAAATCCTATGTCTACGGGAAGAATATTAGTTATACATTATGTTATTATAGTCCTAATTGCACATGTTTAAAAGAAAAATGAAAAACCCTAATTTTGATTTTATGTTCAACACGAACCCTAGACACGAATTGGAAAGGAAATAGATGAAATGACTTACAATTGATGATCTTTATGATGTTAGGATTGATTATTGGTGTTGTTAGATCTTTAATTTGAGTTTTAATGGTTGATTTTAAGATTTGGAGGGTTTTGGGTTCGTGTTCGTCAATCTTCAATGATTGCAAAGAAGGGGATGTTTGTTTTTGAGTTTAACAAAAGGTGGGATGACAGACATATGTCTCTTCTGGTGGCGGTCCCATATTGATATAGGGGCCACCGGATTAAAACAGGGGGCCGCCATAGAATTGGGGTCCACCCTCAACAAAGGGTTTTAGACTCGAATTTTGAAAAAGAAATTTACGGAAGGAGTGACGTTTAAATTTGCATTTCGCGAATTAAAAAATCTTAAAATACTTCGGATGAAGTAATTAAGCTGTCACGACACAAAATGGAACACGAACTAGAATAAAAAATAGAAGAAAAGAAGAACGATTTATAGAATGTGTATCATCATTCCTAAACCAAGATGAAGATAGTTAAACGATTCATGTTTAAGGGGTTTGAGAATGTCAGAGATATTGTCGACGGACGAGACTTTTCGATAGAGATATGTCCTTTTTGGACATTGTCTCGAAGAAAGTGCAGAAGAATTTTAATGTGTTTAGTTCGCGAGTGTTTCACTGGGTTTTTTCTAAGGTCAATCAGGCCTTTATTGTCGCACATGATCGGGACGTCGTCGAGTCAAATGTCGTAGTCGATAAGAGCTCGTTTCATCCATAGTGCTTGTTGACATGCCTTTCCGGTGCTTACATATTCGGCTTCGGTAGTGGATATAGCAAGAGCGGTTTGTTTCTTTGAGAACCAAGATGTTAAACAACATCCCATGAACGTATAAATACCGCTAGTGCTCTTTCGGTCCACATAATCTCCCGCATCATCAGAGTCAACATATACAACAGTTTCTATGTCGGTCCCCTTAGGATACCATAATCCTAAGTGCGTAGTACCTTTAATGTATTGGAGGATACGCTTAACCGCTTCAAGATGAGAGGTTTTAGGATCCTCTTAGAAAGCATGCACAAAGGCGGATACTAAAAATGATATCAGGCCTACTCACCATTAGGTATAATAAACTACCTATCATGCCTCGATACTTGGTACTATCTACCGACTCACAATCTTCGTCTTTTGTGAGTTTAGTATCTGAGGAGATGGTGGTTTTCATTAGTTTAGAATCTTCTAAGCCAAATATATTAAGCATTTCTTTAATATAGGTAAATCAGTAAATCACTTTTAACAAAAACAATAAACCAATTCACAAATAAAATATAATTCCAGAAGTATCAATTTCGAAAGTGACCCTTTATAGTCGTTTCTCGGGTCCGTTTTTTTGTTCCAACGAGGCGTGAATTGAACTTCAAGTTGAAGCTTGAGATCAGGATTTTGAATATTTCAAGATTTTGATTTGGATTCTATTTATACAAATATAATACAAAAACAAACAACGACAAGCAACAATTAAAGCAATTACGAATTAAGCACGAAAACGTTAACTGGAATATAAAAACGCAACTAAAAACCTAAATTATCAAATTTTAACCCTAGAAAAGCAAATTTAATTTCTAAAATTCCTAAATGACTTAAAATAATTTTAGAAAAAAGAATTATATTTTTTTGATTTTTATTTTATTTTATTATGAGTTAAAAACAGATTTAATCTAAATAAAATAATAAAAATAGTAAACTAATTATTAAAATTCTAGAAAAAGTTAGGAAAATACTTTAAGCTATAAAGAATGCAAGAAAAATAAGAAGTTTGAAAAACAACTTATAAATAAGCTGTTAATAAGTAGATAAGCTTATAAGCTAAAAATGCCCATACCCCTTATAACCAAATGCGCCCAAAGTCTTTCAGAAAAGACCCAAGGGCGCAGATGGTTGAGGTGTTAGGCTGTTATGGTTGAGGTCTCGAGTTTGAGTCCTCCCAATACGGCCAACACCTTACCATTTTTGTTTTACAAATTTATTTTTGAAAAAACTTTTTATAATGAAAATAAGCAACTTTGATTAAGACACTATTTTTAGAAACCACAATTAAGCCAGAAATAAGCTAAAAGAAAACACAGTTTTAGACGTAAAAGCTTAAAAGCTTTTAAAACTTAACAGGTTAAGCTAAAGGCTTATAAGCTAGCTTGTAAGGCTAATAAGCAAAAACTAAAAAACTAAGGACTCTATAACTCAATAAGTAGTTAAACATGTTTTTGGATTTTAAGTTTTTTTTAGTGACAAGAGAGCTTTAGCAACCCTAGTTTTAAGCTAGTAAAAGCTATTTTAAGATTCTAAAAAGCACAAACAATTAAGCTTGTAGGCTAATAAGCTTGTGTTATCAATTTTAGAGTCTTAAACAACCTATAACTATCCTAAATCTAGGATCAAGATCTGACTTTAAATCCTAAAACCATTTGCATACTTTATCAGACCTGGACCAAAACTTGCAATTCAATGCAACAGTAACAAGAACTAAAAACAGATGTAAGAGAAGGCAAATGAAACTAGATTGAGCACTAAAGACACAATTCTAATGCATTTCTAACAATCTACTAAATCCAACAGATTTATGAACAATAAAACAAGCAGACATGGATTTTTGATTAAACAAACCTCAAATCTATTCAAAACTGGTTAAAAACTTCTTTAAACATGATTTTAGACTAAGATATGATGAATCAAATTTGGTTTTAAAAACAAAAGGTGCAAGAGCAGTATTAACACATGGTTAATACTGCTAAGCCAAACACCCCTTTAAAATTTCAAAACTTATTTTAAGCTAAAAGAACAGATTAAGACAAACATGAAACTAATTCAAATAAGCATTATAAAGACTGAATAAGCACAAATAAGACAACAATAAGCAACTTTAATTAGAAATAAGCAGATCTAATAAGCAAACAGTAAAATAAGCTAAAATGAGAAAATTAACATACTATTTCCCTTTGCTCTAAACAAGGATGTCAACTGCTTAAAAGAGCTTATCAACAAGCTCTAGCTTGTTTGCACAAGCTAGTGGGGTCCATAAGCCCTTCCAGGATTGGCTCATCATCCAAATAGTAAGCTTAGATAATTTTGGTGAGTGGAGTAAAGTAACTTATTCAGTAAAAACAGCTTATGTAGTTTTTGAATTCATTGATTAAAGCTTGATTGCATAACAGTAAATGACAGAAATGTAGAACAGAATTTAAGTGAACTTTGATTTTATTAAAACTAAAATGAGGTTACATTACTAGAAATTGGAATAACATGAAAAGACAAATAAGCTGGAAAAATAAGCTGCAAATAAAGCTAAACTACTCCTAGATGATCTTCACTGTGTGATTTCATCCCCTATTTATAGGGGAATGTTGTGCATCTTGTGAGGAAAAACTGCCAATCATCTCCAAAACCTTCTAAAACTGCTTATGGAAAGCAATAATCATAGCCAATCAACTTAAAACCGCCCTTGAATGCCTTGACTTTGTTCCTTTGACTATTGACGCATTCAGGGATTGTGTAAGGGTGTGTTGTGAGCAAATCGCACAATGGAGGGGGATGATTTGGCTTGGTTCTGTAGTTGGCGCCCTTTTCTGAATATTTTAATATATTTCAAAAATGGAAGGGAAAGGGTAACGAGAGTTAGATGTTGTTAGTTGTAGGGACCATTGGTGTAATGGTGTAGGGACTAACGGTGTAAATGTTTTAGGGTATTTTAGTTAAGGTTTAACGAGATCATAGGTTAAAGGTTAACGGGCTGGTGGTTTAAATGGTGTTGGGCTTTAGGTGGTTTTGGGCTATTTTGGGCTTTTAAATAAAGTATTGTTTAATAACGGGCTGGCCCGGCCCAATAAATGGGTACGGGTTGGCCCATTAAAACTAGTTACGCCTTCGGCTTCGGTTTCCCATGCTCTTTTCAATCCCGTGCTCGGTTTTGTCTGGTTTTTGCCTTGTTTTTGTCTTTTTGTTGATATCCGATACCTGCACAGTACACAACGCAAAACAAGCATATATTCGGCATTTTATGTCCGTTTTTGGTTATTTAAGCTCGTTTTATTTAGATAAAGGTATGTGTATTTAAGCACATACCAATACCGTCTTCCATTTATTTTAATTGTAGTCCAACGAAGAAGTTAAGTTCACCCATCATGCTCATCTCAAACTCGTCATGCATGATTTTGGCAAATTTATCACACATGTCTTGGCAAGTCGAACCGAATATAATGTCGTCGACATATATTTAAACGATGATGAGATTTGAACTTTTCTTCTTTGTAAAAAGTGTGTTATCTACCATTCCCATTTTTACTCATTTTTAATAAGAAAAGCTTTTAATCTATCATAGCAAGCTTTGGGTGCTTATTTAAGACCATATACTTGAGTTTATATACATGATCTAGTTTTTCAAAGTCAATGAATCTAGGAGGTTGTGCGACGTATACCTCATTGATAAAACTGTTCTAGAATGAACTTTTTACGTCCATTTGGAATAACTTAAAATCTAAGGCACAAGCATAAGCTAGCAAGATCCTAATATACTCTAACCTAGCGACCGGGGCATAAGTTTCATCATAATCGATGCCTTCTTGTTGATTATAACCTTGGGCGACTAACCTAGCCTTTTTTCGAGAAACAACACCGTTCTCGTCTAACATATTCCTCTCCACCAACTTAGTTCCTATGATTGTCATATTCTTAGGTTGTGGTACTAACTCACAAACATCATTTGCAATGAATTGATTTAATTCTTCTTGCATAGCGATTATCCAACTTTCATCTTTTAAGGCTTCATTCACATTCTTAGGTCCTATAGTAGATATAAAACAAAAAAAGTTACTTTGGTTTTGGGCTTGAGACCTAAGAGTTCTTTGGTTAAGGTTTTCTATGACATTTTCTAATGGATGGTTCCTAGATTCCTTAATATTGACTACTTTGTCAATTTCTAAAGTTTCATTCTCAATGTCATTTTCTAGGTTCTTCTTTTCAGTGATGTCTTAGAGGGTGGAGGAGTTTCATCGAATGTCATGTTGAGTGATTCTTAGATTTTTATGGTGTGTTTATTAAGGATGATGTAAGCCTTACTATTTTGGGAGTAACCTAAAAAGACACCTTCATATGACTTTGGGTCAAACTTAGTAAGGTAGTTTTTGGTGTTTAAAATGAAGCACATGCTTCCAAACATGCTAAAATAATACGACTCTAATTAGGATTTGGTTAAGGATGTAGGTTAAAGTGTCTACGGCATTACACCGAGAAGTTATATGTCCTATTTTTCCTTTCTACCATGCCATTTGAATGTGGAGTGCGTGGAACCGAGAAGTTATGTGTGATGCCGTTGGCATTACAAAACTCTCCAAATTGCACTTCATTATCAAATTCCCTATCGTGGTCCGTCCTAATTGACACTATAGAACATCCTAATTGGTTTTGTATTCTCTTACTAAATATTTCAAATTGTTCAAAGGCTTTGTTTTTGGTTTTGAGGAATCTTGTCCAAGTGTACCTAGAATAGTCGTCTACTATTACTAAGGTGTAGAGGTTTCCTCCATAACTCCATACTGTGGATGGAACGAATAGATCCATATGGAGAAGTTCTAAGCATCTAGTCGTTGAGACTATATTCTTAGCTTTATGACTAGCGTGAGCTTGTTTTCCAATTTTACAAGCATCACAAAAATGTTGATCAAACTTAAGTTTAGGTAAGTTCCTAACTAATTCCTTAGATGCTAATTATTGAATGAGACACATATTTGCATAACCTAATCTCCTATGCCATAAAGTAGATTTTTCATTAATCGTTACAAGACAAATTTTATCTTCGGGCTTAGTTCCTAATTTCATCACATATAAGCATTTATTCCTAATACCTCTACTTATGACTTTACCGTCCTTACCTATTTCGCTATCATTTTCATAAAATATAACCTTACACTTACTATCACATATTTGTCCTAAACTTAGCAAGTTAAATCCTAAATTGTCTACATGCTCTACATTTGCAATTTTAAGCGAGCCATGAGAGATCGTACCTTTTCCAATGATGCTACCGTGTACATTACTACCAAAGATGATGTTACCTCCATTGTATGCCTTGTAGGTTAAGAAGAGCTTTCGGTTACCTGTCATGTGTTTAGAGCATCTTAAGATTTAGAGACATTATTTATATGGGACAAAGAGTGTCATATATATGGATCATAAGAGTCTCCAGCATATTTTTAGTTAGAAAGATTTGAATATGCGACAACATTGCTGGATAGAGCTGTTTAGTGATTATTACTGTGAAATCCGTTACCACCCTGGTAAGGAGAATGTAGAAGATGATGCACTAAGTAGGAAAGAGCGGGTGAAACCTAAGAGAGTTAGAGTGATGAACATGACCCTTCAGTCAAGTATTAAGGATAGGATACTAGCGGCTTAGAAGGAGGCGTCTGATGAGTCTGCAGGATTACAAAGAGGAATAGATGAGATGATTGAGCTTAGGAATGATGGAGCGTTGTATTACTTAGATGGAATATGGGTACCTTTGAAGGGTGATGTGAGAACCCTGATAATGGACGAAGCCCATAAGTCGAAGTACTCTGTACACCCAGGAGCGGATAAGATGTATTATGACCTTAGGGATAGGTATTGGTGGCCAGGTATGAAGAAGGACATAGCTGTGTATGTGAGTAAGTGTTTGACTTGTTTGAAGGTTAAGGCTGAGCATCAAAGGCTATTTGGCTTGCTGCAGCAACCTGAGATTCCCAAATGAAAATGGGAAGGAATAGCTATGGATTTTGTGACTAAGTTGCCTAGGACTAGTAGTGGGCATGACACAATTTGGGTCATTATGGACCGATTGACTAAGTCTTCTCATTTTCTACCTATGCGTGAGTATTATAAGATTGAAAGGCTAGCTAGGCTATACTTGAATGAGATTGTTGCTAGGTATGGTGTGTTGATCTTGATCATATCTGATCGTGATAGTCGGTTCACGTCGAGGTTTTCGCAGTCAATGCAAGAGTCGCTAGGAACCAGGTTAGACATGAGTACGACTTACCACCCTCAGACCGATGGTCAGAGTGAGTGTACTATTTAGACTTTAGAAGACATGCTTAGAGCGTGCGTCCTAGACTTCGAAGGAAGTTGGGATGTTCATCTTCCATTAGTTGGGTTTTCGTATAACAATAGTTATCATTCTAGTATGAGGTGTGTAACACCCTCAATTTAGCTCGATCAGCGGAAGGGTCTAATGGTGTTACATCATAGCACAATAACTCAAATCATAGAAAATGACTCAAAAAGAGGCGTTTCAAGAAAATTCCATTCATTTGAATAAAATAAAGTTTACATCACGGTCCCAATAAGTTTAACAACATCAAAACAGACGTTTCATCAACGACATTTCAAATGAATAATTATTTTATCGGCCTTCATACACACACACACAATCGCCGCCGTAGCGCGCTTCAAAGACCTGAGATAAAACATGCTAAAAGTCAACAATAATGTTGAGTGAATCCATAGAGTTTATATATATAAACAATAAAAAATAATTTCCGAACACAAGTATCATTTTTCAATATTCATCTGGATACAACGATGTGACCATACAAAGTTATATCGGGGGATTATTATAAGCCTCATGACATCGAACCTTACCATATATTCAATATAATGCCCACTATACACCCTCGCTATAAGTGTATCTTATTCTCTATACAATGCATCCGTTGTGTCATTTTTCCCGACACAAGACGATAGCTAGTCGTCACGGATCGGAGGTGGTAGCCTCCAAATAGTACTATTTCATGTATAAGCGTATGCCTTTTTCCCGGCAATTAACAATTCATGATTTCCGCGGGTCTTTTATCTAGCGAGTTAAGCTAACTTATAATAATCAAGGCTATTAGCATACATTCGGGTCCCTTGTGTTCTATTTTAAAAACAAGCATGTTATCTCCCTCGCGGGTTTCTAAAACAATTAAAGTGTAAAAATGCGAGGCTATGAACTCACTTGATAGTATCGGAAGAAAGTAATGGCGATAGTCGAACTTGGACGTCGGCACGTAATCACCCGGAACCTACCTTGAAGTGACAATACAATAAATGTATGGCTCATAGTTTTCATTGGTAAAAATTATAATAACTCCAAAATAGACGAGTATGTATAGTATATTGATGATGATGAAGTAAAATTGGGGTAAGTTAAATCACACTTAAGTTTTCTAAGTAAATTTTAAAGTATAACATTTTTACTAGTTTTATTAATTGTTAAATTTCATTAGTTTTAACCCAATTGGTCCAAAAAGCCCAATGGGCCCAATTATAAGCCCATTAAGTAATTTGGCCCATTTTAATAGTCCATGACCAGGCCTTAGTCCAAACATTAGGCCCAAGTGGGTTGGGCCCAATGCTAAGCCCAATAGGTCTTATAAATATAATTAGTGTATTTGGGCCTAGTGGCCCATTTAAGTCTTATGGCTTATTTTAAGTTTATGTGTATATCTTATATAAATTTTTCGGGTTTTCGATGTCGGGTTAAGTTTATTATCAGTAGGTTCATCATACAAAAATTCCTAAAAGTGGGTCCTACCACCTCGGGTTTTAGTCGCAAAAACGCTTTACAAATTTTAGTATTGATATAGACGTAAAAAAAAATTATATGTTTATGCTTACAAAAATAGTTGTATCTTTCAAACCATAAATGATATACTTATAAAATTTATATTCCTAGTTTCATTTTTAGATGTACATTATAAATTATAAGTCATTTTTATACTTATTTTAAGTAAATATATAATTAAGGTCACTTCATTATACAAAGGTCAAGTTGGCATTTTTGGCTTCTGAAAATTCACTTCACAATTTTGATAAATTTTTAAACCATAATGAATTGGTTGATCATCCAATTGGTACAGATCCTACATGATTTTATCTAGGTCTCATAGTTATAGGTTTTTAACCAACTCAGTACGAAATCATGACTTTTTATACGTTCTGTCCAGCAAGGTCAGATTTGATTACTTTTGGTAAAATGGTCATAACTTGGTCAATTTTCACTTTCCATTGAGTATCCAATTAGCCACATTATCATCATTCAATCTCTACAACGCTCGGTAAATCAAATCAAGTTTCTAATCTTACGTAAAATCCAAAACTTACTGTTTTACAAAAGCACTAAATTTCTAATGAATTTCTAGCAAGTTTTTAGTGTTTGATTTAGTCATTTTCACCCGGAACAACACATGCATGCAACTTTTTAATTTATTGATCATCAAATACAATACATTTCATATACATTTGGAATGAACAAATACAAGAATAGAAAGGTAATAAAATTTATAGACTTTTACCACAAGAAAAATAGTGAGGATGATCAAATGATCAAGGAAAAAATGGATGAAACTTCAACTCAAACTAGGTCTTCAACCTATAATTTTTTATCACCATATAAATTTTACCCTAATATGTTGATGAAAACTTGAATTATTTCAGCCCCAAAAAATGTATAAAAATCTTTTCTTCAAAAACCCTCATAAAACACTTCAAAACACCTTCCATTTTATAAGGGTATTCATTTTAGCATTGTGGTTATTATATGATTAGTAAAATATTTTGATGAAAAATGTGTTAGATGTGGTGGAGGTGGACGGCAAGGGAGAGAGGACAAGAGAGTGTGTGTATAATCTTGATGAACTATGAGAAAAATGGGAGCACTAGTTGGTTTTTGTAAAAATCTCACATGCAAATGACTAGGACACTTGTCCTAGTCCTTGCTCCTCTTTGTGCCACGCCTCAATTGAGGTGGTGATTTTTGTTGATACTATGGATTGTGTGTGTGTTATTTTGGTCAAAGTGTCCTTTTATATGTTTAGAGTAACATTGCAAAATGTATAAACATGAGGCAAGATTGATCACCAAGGGGACACCTCATCCCTTGGTTGATCCGCCCCTATGGGGTGTTAGGTTAGTGGGGTGAGCTGTTTAACTTGACCCATAATTTGTAAATACGGGTATTATCAAAGTTTGATATTTAAAAAGGTATGCTACGTAAAGGTTTTACGAAAAATACGATAAATGCGCGTAACATGAAAAATAAAAACGAATGTAATAAAATTATTTCTATGGCATTTTAAAATTATAAGCGTCGATGCTTAACGTAGAATTCATCGGTTCTTTGTAAACGCCACGTAAATTACAAATGTAAGCCCTAATTCTCCCGGTTAATCGTGAGTTCATATCTCAACATAAAATGAAAAAATATAATTAATACTCGAGAATAAAATAATGACCTAAAATTGACGGATTGTCACAGCATTTCCCCCTAAAAAGGATCTTCGTCCCTGAAGATTAATTCATCTTGTCGCCCGCTTTCTATTAAAATCAAAGAGGTGAGGGTATTTCTTCCATATTTGATCCTCCCTTTCCCAAGTATATTCCGGTCCATGACTCGAATTCCATCAAACTTTGACTATAGGGATCCGACTTTGCTTAAGTTGCTTTACTTCCCTATCCATAATTTTGATAGGTTCTTCGATGAAATGCAACTTCTCGTCGATCCTTACTTCGTCAAGAGGAATAAAAAGATCTTCATCCGATAAACACTTCTTCAAATTCAAAACATGGAATGTATTGTGTATTCCTTGAAGCTCTCGGGGTAATTCCATTTTATATGCCACCGGTCCCACTCTTGATAAAATCTTGAATGGTCCAATATAACGGGGACTTAATTTCCCACGTTTTCCAAATCGAACAACACTTTTCCACGGTGATACTTTCAGCATAACTTTATCACCCACTTCGAACTCTAAAGGTTTACGTCTCACATCCGCATAACTTTTCTATCTACTACGAGCAGCCAATAATCGGTTCTTGATTTGCACAATCATCTCTGTCGTTTCGCGAATCATTTCTGGTCCCGTGAGTTGGGCATCTCCAACCTCACTCCAACATACAGGCGATCTACATTTCCTTCCGTATAGAGCTTCGAAGGGCGCGACTTTAATACTATCTTGATAACTATTATTGTATGAGAATTCAGCCAAATGTAAGTGCTTATCCCAGCCACTACCAAAGTCAATCACACAAGCACGCAACATGTCTTCCAATGTCTGTATCGTTCTTTCACTCTAACCATCAGTTTTAGGATGGTAAGCAATGCTCATATCTAAATTCGTCCTCAATGACTTTTAAAGAGATCTCCAAAACCTTGATGCAAAACGAGGGTCTCGGTCCGAAATAATCGACACGGGCACCTCGTGCCTACAAACAATCTCCTTCAAATACAATCGAGTAAGCCTCTCCATCTTAAACTTCTTATTCATCAGAATAAAGTGAGCAGATTTAGTCAATCGGTCAACAATGACCCAAATTGAATCATATCCAGATGATGTTCTTGGATGCTTTGTAATGAAATCCATTGTAATTCTCTCCTATTTCCAAACAGGAATTTCCGGCTGCTAAAGTAATCCCGACGGCTTTTGGTGTTCAGCCTTGACTTTAGCACAGTCAAGCACTTACTAACATATGTCGCAATGTCAGCTTTCATATTCGGCCACCAGTATAACTTCCTCAAATCATGGTACATTTTATCCGACCCATGATGAATGGAATATTTTGATTTATGAGATTCCAACATGATTAGACCTCTTAATCCTCCAAATAATGGTAACCATACTCGTCCTTTCAGACATTTCGTACCATCGGATCTAACTTCAAATGGCTCCCCTTTGCCAAGAATTCCTTCGGCATCCTTGCACGCTTCAACTTGTGCATTTCGAATTTGTTCGGGTAAATTGTTATGTACCGTCACCACTAAAGCACGGACTCGAATCAGTTCCTTATCCTTCATGTTCAATGCATCAGCGACAACATTCGCCTTTCTCGGGTGATAACGAATAACACAATCGCAATCACTCAGAAGTTCAATCCATCTACGCTGCCTCATATTTAGCTCTTTTTGATCCAAAATATATTGTAGGCTTTTGTGATCGGTGTATACCGTACACTTAGTGCCGTACAAATAATGTCTCCATAGTCGAAGAGCAAAAACCACCGCTCCCAATTCCAAGTCATGGGTCGTATAGTTTTCTTCATTCTTTCTAAGTTGCCTAGAGGCGTACGCAATCACCTTTTCTCGTTGCATCAAAACAGCTCCAAATCCTTTAAGGGATGCATCACAATACACAACAAAGTCTTCGCTTCCTTCGGGTAGTGATAATATTGGCGCACTACACAATTTCAGCTTCAATGTTTGAAATGCCTCCTCTTCGTCGTCGCCCCACACATACGGCTTATTTTTCTGAGTGAGTTTAGTTAATGGTTTGGATATTAGAGAAAACTCCTTAATAAACCTTCGATAATAACCTGCCAAACCCAAAAATTGTCGCACTTCCGTTGGTGTAGTCGGTGCAGCCCAATTTTTAATGGCTTTGATCTTCGCAGGATCAACATGAACTCCACTACTATCAATCACATGGCCAAGGAATTGCATGGAATCAAGCCAAAAATCACATTTTTAAAACTTAGCGTACAACTTTTCGCTCCTTAGCAAATTCAAGATAGTCTTCAAATGTTCACCATGTTCTTCTTTATTTTTAGAATAAATCAAAATGTCATCAATGAATACAATCACGAACTTATCAAGATACGGCTTGCACACGCGATTCATCAAATCCATGAATACTGCAGGTGCATTAGTCAGTCCAAAAGGCATTACCTAAAACTCATAATGTCCATAATGAGTTCTAAACGCTGTAATTGGAATGTCTTCCTCGCGGATACGAAGTTGATGATAACCAGACCGTAAATCAATCTTCGAATAAACACTAGAACCTTGCAGCTGATCAAATAAGTCATCAATCCTCGGTAATGGATATCGATTCTTGATCGTCAACTTGTTCAGTTCTCGGTAATCAATGCACATTCAAAACGATACATCCTTCTTCTTTACGAACAAGACCGGAGCTCCCCACGGCAACGAGCTCTGTCAAATAAAACCTTTCTTTGACAACTCTTGTAGTTGCTTGGATAACTCCTTCATTTTGGATGGTGCTAAATGATATGGCGCACGCGCTACAGGTGCAGCACCAGGAATAAGATCAATACGGAATTCAACTTGCCTAGGTGGCGGAAGTCCAGGTAATTATTCGGGAAATACCTCAGGAAAATCTCGGATAACTGGAACATCTTCTAATCGCTTCTCCTTTGATTCTTGTTCAATCACTTGAGCTAAGAATAGCTCACAACCCTTCTCGATATACTTTCGAGTCTTAATGCAAGAAACGATCTTCAATCGAGAATTATTTCTATCGCCTTCGATAACCAACGTCTTACCCTCCAGGGGAATCCTAAACTTTTTCTCTCCACATAAAATAGCAGCATCATACCGTGATAACCAATCCATCCCAATAATGATATCAAAACTTCCTAGTTCTATTACCATTAAATCGATTGGAAAAGAATGGTTTAAAAGATTAAGTGTACACCCTATTAACACATTATTGGTACTTACTACTTTTCCATCGGCCAATTCGACTTCATATCAAGTATATAACTCAACCGGTTCTATATCAATAACGGTACTAAAATTTGTAGACACAAAACTTTTATCGGCACCCGAATCAAATAAAGTAGTAGCATATCGATTATTGAGTAAGAATGTACCAGTAACGACTTTCGGATCTTGCTGAGCATCCACAGCTCCCAACATGTAAACAGCTTCACGGTTATTTCCACCTTGTCCATTCTTTTTCAACTTAGGGAAATCTCTCTTTCGGTGACCCTTTTCATTGCAATTAAACCAAGTCATATCTTTTCTGTCGAGGCTCCAACAAGCAGCAGTCTTGTGCCCCAACTTACCACATTTTCAACAATCCCCAACATGGTTCTTATTCTTGCACTTTGGACAAACTTCGTTGTCATTTGGTGCAGCATTTGTCATGGCTCCAACATTAGCCCTTCTTTGGTTTTGCCAACGATTGTAATCGCGTCGGTTGTCACCACGACCACCACGATCTCCTTCACCTTTCCTCTTCTTACCCTTAGAAACCTGATCAGTCTTGTCTTGTATTATTTATCCTATGAGCTAATAAGCCATACGGACAGCCTCATCAATACCAGCAGGCCTCGATGATGTCACATCACTACGTATATTCTTCGACAACTCATGAATATACTGCTCCACCTTCACCTGCTCAGGCTCTACCATTCTAGGATACAACAAGGCCAATTCATGGAATCGGTTTGTATACCCATAAATATCAGTCCCTTTTAACTTCAAGTTGTACAATTCTTGCTCTAACCTTTGCAACACACTTCGAGGACAAAATTCCTCGGTCATCCACTTTCTCACCTCAGTCCATGGAGTACCATTAGCAACATCAATACCTATGGAAGCAATCCTTCTATTCCACCAAGTTAATGCACGACATTGGAGAGTAGCAGTTGCAAATTTCACCTTATCCCTTTCCTTGCAATCACTGATTTGAAACACAGATTCTAGTTTCTCAAACCACTGACATAATCCCACGACACCTTCGGTGCCTTTAAAAGATTGTGGGTCACACTTCATGAATGTTATGTAAGTACACCCAATAATTATCGGGCGCTGCCGGTCTGGCACCACCAACTCTAGCACCACCGGTATCAGCACCACCGGATGGCGGCTTCAGAACAGCCCCAATACGAACCATATCCAAATAAAACATCTTATTCCACACTCGGGACTCATGCAACCTCCTCT
>BQNB010010844.1:2782-38456 GCA_026074375.1 Tanacetum coccineum | reverse complement strand
CCCCAACCAAACACACCCCTTGGTGCCACATAACGACCAAACGCAGCCTCTCTGCTGCTGACCCGGATCCCAAACGCACCTGATGCGTTTTATCAACCAACCCGAACGCACCCTATGCGGCCAAACGCACCCTATGGCTGTTCGTAGCCATGCCAAACACACCCTAATGTGCTTATAACTAAATCAAACGCACTCTGTGCCGCGTAAATCACAAACCAACGCGCCCTTGCTGCGTTTTATCCACCAAACGCAACCCCTTTTTTTGGCTAATGTGAATACCAAACGCACCCCGTCGGTGAATAAGCAAACCCGATGCACCCTTTTCTTGTTTATAACATCCAAACACACCCTTGCTGCTAGACCTTATATCCAAACGCACTCTTGTGTATTTCCATAAGGCCAAACGTGCCCTTTGCTGATATAAACACCAACGCACCCTTTGCTGTGCTATAAGCGAAACCAACGCGCCCATTGTGCTGTTTGCACAGCCGTGACGGCGAGGATGGTGGTGATGCTGTGGTGATGTTTCGTGGGATGGGCGGGTGGTGGTGATGTGCGTGGCGTGATGGTGATGGCGGCTGCCATGGTGATGCTGGTGACAAGGTGATGATGGTGGAGTGAGGATGATGTATGGCGAGGTGGTGTGGAGAGGGAGAAGGTGGTGTGTCGGCTGTTGGCCGGAGTTGGGGTGGCCGGAAATCTTGCCGGAAAAGATGGGGGCGCCGGAAAGAGGAGGAGGGAGGAAGAAGTATGTGTTAGGGTTTTTAAAAAAATGAGTAACCCTAATCTTTACTTGTATATATATAGGAAAGTTTTAAAACAAGGTGTCAAGTGCATAATAGCCTAGGGTTAATAGTGAAAATATTTCCACAAGGACCAATAATGAAATTTTTGGGAGACTTTCGTAAAATATTGGTTCGGGACACGTTTGGGCAAGTTAATGGATGATTCAACGCACGAAACTTGCGCCATTGTCTTCTAAATCATTTTTCTGATAAAAATGAGTATTCACTCGACTAATTTTCGTAAATGTTTTATAAAATTTATTTAAAACGTTTATTATTTATTTTGTGACTTGGTTAAAAATAAAAAGAAATTTAACTCGAATATTCGCGTTATCGACAACGCTTAAATAAGTAAAATATTAAATAATTTTATTTAATATTTTTATTAAATAAATAGTGATAATTCAAAAAAATAAATTTAATTATTTTCGTGTGTCGGTATCCGTTGTGTGCAGTTTTCAAAACTTTGCGGGGCTGTTTTAGCCATCTTCTGCTTGTTTTCAAGTCTCGGGTAAAACTAAAAAGTTGTCTGAAATATCGTTTTACATCAAATTGCTTTAGGGTCCGAATCATGAAAACATGATTTAGTGGTTCGTTTTTGATAAATCAGCTATGAATTTATATGTATCCTTTTTCGTTTTCGAATCAAATAGGTTAAAAATAACTTTCCCATGAGAGATGTACTAATAAATATGATTTATTATTTAAAATTTGTTCCGAAAGTTTTACCAGTTACGCGGTAATCGTTTTTATGTGGCGATAAAAGATCATAAGTCAAAAAGTAAGATCGGACCTGAAAAGTCAAAGTTTAAAATAGTCATTTAAAATTCCGAAAATTGCCGGATGTTACAGTACCTACCCCTTAAAGAAATCTCGTCCCGAGATTTAATTTTTGTGTTAACCTATTGTGTGACCAAGAAAAGATTTAAGATTTAATAAACCAGTTCTAAACAAAACGATGATAACTTTATTCAGCAAAATTTTGATGTTTCGACAATTCTCAATATACTAAAATTTTTGGCTAAGTTTGACCAGGATATTTAATCCATTAACATAGGTATCTCAAAATATATCATTACAGATCTTATGACTGGTATAACCGCGGTATGGGAAAAGTCTCATTATAGTGAAAACCTCAAAAAGAAAGTGTAGTCGCGTGAGTATGTTTGTATAAGTCTCTAAATGTCCGAGGACGGAGTCTCGTTTCTACTATCTGTAATGTTCGATGATTCACATCAACGTGGCTTATGTATGTAAGTACCCAACTTACTTGGCAGTACTAGGATGTATCGCGACCTAAGTCTTCCTACTAGTGGCCCGAAATGAATAGTCCAACTATCTGTTTCGTCGATAGGTGTTTATCTCGTTTAAGGGGAGTTGCATAACCTATTGGATAAAGTTGTATCAGTCGGGACCGCTCCAGGACCCAACAGCAGCGACCATAACGTCAATACTATAACAAATGGTGATGGGATGCCGAGAATTAGGACATTTCGAGAAACAATATTCCCAGAATAAAGTTTAATAAATGAGAGGAGCTCGCGAGAGAGCTTATGCGATAGACGGCGGATTATGGTACTCAGTCGGCTAGTTTGAGGACAATCACTCCATAACTCAAGTGTTAACAAGATCTTTAGTTCCATGCACGAATAGTTCAGAGATCGCGTGGATAGCAAAATTAGCAAAACAATTGGTGAAGGCCAAAAGCAAAAAACAAGCAAACAAATTGGATAGTTGTAGTATGAAAAGGTAAAGATGGTTTGGGGTTGGAGGGGAGTGTGTGTTGGATTTGAGGAAGAAACGCACATAAAATTAAAGAATTATTAAAAACAAAAAAAAAAAAAAAACCACATTTATATAATTAACATTAGATAATTCGGCAAAATAGATAACAAAAAATGTGATAAGGTAGCTCAAGAGAGGCCTTTCAGATTTGCTGAGTAGTAAGACACGATGTGTCACTAGAACTCCTGTTTAACGGAATATGATGATTACGATTTTTCAGGTTCATACTCGTGTCAATATCGGATACCATTATGCCCACTCATTTATAATTTCTTATTACGAAAAGAAGCGTCCCAATTTATGTAAGTAAGAAATGATAAACTTATGGTTCGGTGATTTACAATTTATTTATTTAAATGAAGAGGCATCTCAATCCTTTCAAATAAATATGTTATAAATCATCCTACTTAATAATTTCTGATGCAATACGCGTACTCACAAAGTTTTCAAGGTGGTGAATGACATAGCGATGCCGATGCAACTAAAAGAGTATGGAACAAGTGTTTAAAACTCGTCTTCGGAGATGGAGAGTAAAACAATCAGGAGAGATCGACATAGTGTTCAAGATAGTTAATGAGTACTCGGCTAGAGTAAATAAGGTAAAGATCTCTATGAACAAATCAGTATAGCGATTATCATATCAATCTTCCTATTACAAGCCCCCCGCCCAACAAACTTGTATGACTTAGATTCCATACAATAAGTCCCATGCAAACAAACTGTGACTGGCTTTGTTACCATAAGCAATTAGTCATATCACAACTTCCATATTAACAGCGTCCAGCCCAACAAGAACTTGTAAACTTAGATTCATACATAAATTCCATGTATCACAAAATAAGACGTCTTCGCGATAATACAATATATATAAAGGCTATGAGAAAAATAATATCCTTAAAGACATTGTTTAACTCACAATACTGAGAACGAAATGAGACCATTGTGCAACTCACAATGTCAAAGAATTAAAATGAGACCCTTTAGTGCAACTCACAATGTCCTGAGTAAATGATAAACCAAGTGCAACCCTCACAATGTCTTAAGAAATGCTATGGTATTATATAAAAAATCCTTATATAAATAAACTTGCGATATACCGCAAAAGATTAAGCATATAATATTACCTATAGTGTATAGTCATGTAACACTTAGGGTAACAGAAACCTAAGCAAGTAAGCCAAGTAATGTGTATGCCACTTTGGAAAATGTTGGAAGTATGCAATAATGAAAAAACGGTTTATAAGTCTAGGGTAAAATATGCAACCTAGTTCTCTATAACCTTGGCTCTGATACCAATCTGTAACACCCCCAAAAACGGGTCGCAGCGGAATGTATGTCCGGGGCGTGTTACTTCATAATACACAGCGCTAGATACAAGAGAACGACCTCTAAACGTGTCGTTTGCAAAACAATCTCGTTGATTTTCTAAAATCAAAATAATAGTTGTCCCATAATTGCATCACAATGAAAAGCTTGAAAGCGACAACAGATGTACAACAAAACGAGATTTGATCATTTGTAGAAATCCAATTATGAAATCTTGTCAATTTAGACTCCAATGCACATCAAGTAAGCCAAGCATCTAATTCACCTGAGAAAAACATGCTTAAAAGTGTCAACATTAAAGTTGGTGAGTTCATAAAGTTTTGTAAGTATAAATATAAATGTTGAAATCCAAAGATTTATAAAGTACGTATGATCATTTCAATCCTGATAATAATCGCCAAAAATTTATAAGAGTAAATGTAGAACCCAAAAGGTTTAAGTGTTTATTGCTGTCGCCGCAATAAAGATAAAAAAGTGTTCAAAATAGTAATGTTCAATAAGTATTTATGGACAGTGAATCGATGAATTTCTAAAATGTGTATGGGTCTACCATAACAAATACAATACCACATAATTAATATCAACTATTGCGCTAAACTCATGACACTGAAGCTGACATAATATGTATGCAAAATTAATGCAAAAATGTGCCGTGGTAGATGTTATCAAACCCGTACCATCCAAATTGTTCGACATTTATGCATTCGTTTTCAGGTACAGTCGAAACCGAACAGGGATGTCAATCCAAATAGATCATATTATACACTCGTGCTTCTCAATCCGTGTACCTCCGGTCAAGAATTGCGACATGTTCATGATAATGGGCACTGGTGGGATTATGTTACTTAGCACATGAAAACAGGCGATGATAACACGAAACACTTGTTGTCATAATAAAAATTAAACCATATGTATTCGAAATAGCTTGAGTACTTAATCCTAAGTAGAAAGAAGTGTGATAATAGAAATCAAGTAATTTGAGATTGTAATGATATTTAAACAATTTCGTAAACGTGTGATGCAAATGAGTTATGTGACAAAGTATAAACCAAGTTTTGTAATCAACCATGTAATTGTGATTTGCAATGATTGCAAAATCAAGTATTGTAAACCAAGTGTGTAGAATAGTATGTAAAAGATATTTAAACGAAATATTGTAAACAAGTTTGTATTGAGGCATGTATTCTCCCCCGAGATTTGTAAAGTAAATGTAAAACAAGTGAAAGAGGGGCTATAAACTCACATCGATGACGAAGAACGATTGGCGGGAATGCGCACATTAAGCGCCAGACAAAACGGAAACTGGAACGGCTCGACCAAGAAGTTGCAACTAATCTTAACGCATAGTCCCACTAGCCTAAGATTAATGTATTTGGGTTTCCCGATGAATGGTTATATCAACGCGACACGTTGATAAAATATTTAGATTTCCAAGTGGTAATAGTTGGGTGGTTGGTTAAATAAATAGTTTGGAAATATACGCAAAGTGTGAAATATATATTCTGTATATATGACACATGAAAAATAACCCTTATATAATTCCTACCATGAATTATATAACACGACAAACATCCCAAGTGAGAAATGATAAGTAAGTAATACCTTGCAGGTATTATATAGTAAGTGCGAGTAAATAAATTAACCAATTAGTTTAACACAATTTCATTAATACAAAGACTTGGAATAAAGTAGACACATGTCCTTAACGTTATTAATTCTACAAACCGATGTTGTAACAGTTTTAATCATTATATAAATATAAATAATATTTGTAAAATATATTTCGTTTCTGTTCGAGCGGTTTGCGTCTAGAAAACCAGTTCGTCACATTGTAAAAAGTATAGTTTCGTTCATATGTCGGGTTATTTTAAAATACAAGTTAGTGTATCTTGAAAAAATATAATCTTGGAGTCCCTTTTTATCGGTTTCTAAAACAATAGCAGTTCTAGTAAAACATTACTAAATATAGAAATCTATATAAATTTCGCCATGACCTTTCCGTTTATAAAACGATCCCAAGTCGAACGACTTTGTTGCAAATCCACTTTCCCATTTAATTTAATAGAAATCATTTATAACATTACAAGTTGTTTTATTAATTATCGTTTTCATAACATTATTTCCATATTGTAACTTCGTACGAATCATAGTATTTTATATTCGTCCGCAGTCTAATATAATGTATCCGAAAAATAATAATTTGTCACATTTATTTAACCAATTAACCACCGGTCCGATTATAATATTTATATCAATTCTTGGTATATTTTTATTAGTTAAGATTATATATTCCAAACGAACCCTCGTTGTTCCCCTCGTTGATCTTGAGCTAAACCAAACGCACCCGTTTGGCAATTCAGCCAAACCATACAATCCCCTTTTGCCTAAAACCCAGACCCAAACGCCCCTTGGTGATTTCTGCCCCAACCAAACGCACCCCTTGGTGCCACATAACGACCAAACGCAGCCTCTCTGCTGCTGACCCGGATCCCAAACGCATCTGATGCGTTTTAACAACCAACCCGAACGCACCCTATGCGGCCAAACGCACCCTATGGCTGTTCGCAGCCATGCCAAACGCACCCTAATGTGCTTATAACTAAATCAAACGCACTCTGTGCCGCGTAAATCACAAACCAACGCGCCCTTGCTGCGTTTTATCCACCAAACGCACCCCTTTTTTTGGCTAATGTGAATACCAAACGCACCCCGTCGGTGAATAAACAAACCCGATGCACCCTTTTCTTGTTTATAACATCCAAACACACCCTTGCTGCTAGACCTTATATCCAAACGCACTCTTGTGTATTTCCATAAGGCCAAACGTGCCCTTTGCTGATATAAACACCAACGCACCCTTTGTGTTGTTTGCACAGCCGTGACGGCGAGGATGGTGGTGATGCTGTGGTGATGTTTCGTGGGATGGGCGGGTGGTGGTGATGTGCGTGGCGTGATGGTGATGGCGGCTGCCATGGTGATGCTGGTGACAAGGTGATGATGGTGGAGTGAGGATGATGTATGGCGAGGTGGTGTGGAGAGGGAGAAGGTGGTGTGTCGGCTGTTGGCCGGAGTTGGGGTGGCCGGAAATCTTGCCGGAAAAGATGGGGGCGCCGGAAAGAGGAGGAGGGAGGAAGAAGTATGTGTTAGGGTTTTTAAAAAAAATGAGTAACCCTAATCTTTACTTATATATATATAGGAAAGTTTTAAAACAAGGTGTCAAGTGCATAATAGCCTAGGGTTAATAGTGAAAATATTTCCACAGGGACCAATAATGAAATTTTTGGGAAACTTTCGTAAAATATTGGTTCGGGACACGTTTGGGCAAGTTAATGGATGATTCAACGCACGAAACTTGCGCCATTGTTTTCTAAATCATTTTTCTGATAAAAATGAGTATTCACTCGACTAATTTTCGTAAATGTCTTATAAAATTTATTTAAAACGTTTATTATTTATTTTGTGACTTGGTTAAAAATAAAAAGAAATTTTAACTCGAATATTCGCGTTATCAACAACGCTTAAATAAGTAAAATATTAAATAATTTTATTTAATATTTTTATTAAATAAATAGTGATAATTCAAAAAAATAAATTTAATTATTTTCGTGTGTCGGTATCCGTTGTGTGCAGTTTTCAAAACTTTGCGGGGCTGTTTTAGCCATCTTCTGCTTGTTTTCAAGTCTCGGGTAAAACTAAAAAGTTGTCTGAAATATCGTTTTACATCAAATTGCTTTAGGGTCCGAATCATGAAAACATGATTTAGTGGTTCGTTTTTGATAAATCAGCTATGAATTTATATATATCCTTTTTCGTTTTCGAATCAAATAAGTTAAAAATAACTTTCCCATGAGAGATGTACTAATAAATATGATTTATTATTTAAAATTTGTTCCGGAAGTTTTACCAGTTACGCGGTAATCGTTTTTATGTGGCGATAAAAGATCATAAGTCAAAAAGTAAGATCGGACCTGAAAAGTCAAAGTTTAAAATAGTCATTTAAAATTCCGAAAATTGCCGGATGTTACATAGCATCCCCCTCGTCTTTATTTATAGAGATGGGGGGTAGAAACCTATCCTAAATAGAATAGGAAACATCTTTGCCTTGCAAGGCAAGTTTAACTAATACTGATTATAGTCTATTCCTAATCTAAATTACAATGAACACTTAATCCCCTAAACTATGTTTAAATTTACTACTAATTTTCCTAAAATTTCCACCTTAGGAGTAACATTTAAACATAACCGATACTCATCATCTTTTCCTCGTGCTGGAACCTCGAATCGGGGACCACCTTGTCGACTAGGAATTGTACTTTAGTAATTTCCCTAGATTAGCTTTCATAGACTCCTTCACTTTCTTCTTTTCAGCAACATTACCCTCTGCACCCTCTTGACCAGGTACTCCGATTACCATAATGTTTGCCCCCACCTTTATCCCAAGGTGTACCTTTTCTTGCTCCTTTACCAAACAGTTCATGTTTGTCTTCTCTTTAGGTTGCTTGTCCTCCAACCGTCTTTGACCCACTGTAGCATCATCGTTACTAACCTGAAAACCCTCAGCTTTACGATTCCCTTGAGATCCCTACAGTTCCACCTCAAACCAAACACGTTTTTCATCTTGTACTTCATGGACTCCTGTTTCAATACTAGGACCAAGTTGTTTGAACCCAACTTGTTTAACACCAAGTTGCTTAAATCCAACTTGTTTTGAATCCCCATGCTTTTGTACACCAAAAGTCATCACTTTTGCTTCTAAAGTATGCACACAGTTCTTTTTCCCGAGCCTAGTTATCATAACCCGACAACCTTTGATCACCTTGATTCTACCTATCTGCATCTTCACAGTATAACCCTCCTTTTCAAGAGTACCTAATGAAATCAAACTTCTTCTTAACCCTGGAACATACCTAACATCTTCTAGTATAAAGCTTGATACATCATGCAACTGTATCTTCACTTTCCCTATCCCTTTGATAGTGCATGTCCTGTTATCACCTAACTGAACCGAACCACCATCAACAACCTTAAAGTCATACAAGAACTCCCTCCTATGTGTCATATGATAAGACCCACCTGAATCCATTAGCAATTTAGTCATCTCATCATTCACGACTACCATCAGGGCTTCTCCAAAGTAGGCGTTACCCTCGTCATCAGAAGAATCAGAATCTTAATCACGCTTACCCTTCTTGACGAACCCACTTGACTTCTTCATTGGATAGTCTCTCTTCAGATGGCCCTCTGAATGACATATGAAGCACTTGAGTTTACCAGTCTACTCCTTGACTTAAACCGCAAACTTTCACCAGAATGAGCTTTACCTGAATGATCTGACCTTTCCCTTACATATAACCCATCACCAGTTTCTTCCTTTGTGCCTTTAGTTTTTTTCTTCAACTCTCTTGAATTCAGAGTCGCCAGAACATACTACATTGTCAAGAATTCTGTCACACCCCGTAAATTCCAGGTCGTTATTATAAACTTTTCCGATCATTATTTTCGACTTTTATACGCTACGTTTGAATCTGGCAATTTTCCTGGAAGTTGTCCGGCGTAAAACTGAAAATCATTATCGGACGCGTTCTGGCTTCGGACTTGGAATAGTCTACGTGTTATATGCATTATTTTATCATTTTAAAGTGTTTGTAGGTCACGTTCCTTTCGTTTGCAATTTATACATTTTTCATGTACGTCATACAGTTTTAGCGTTTTAGGTCAATCGAAGACCCGAAAACCCGCAATCTTTTCGTGTAAACTTTAGTTAGCGTATATCTCGGGTTTAGAAATCAAAATTTTCATGGTCACCCATCCCCCTCTACTCCAAACACACGTATACACCCACACTTAATTAATTCAAAGAGCATCTTTCATCATTATTTTGAATTTAAAGTACATCACATGCAAGATGGTGACATTTTTGTACTTTTATCCCATGCATGCACTTGTGACTTCTTACACCCTTTGTCTTCCTACACCCATGGAGGACCACAACTCCACTACTTCAAATAAGGCTTTTCATTTAATTTAGTTTGGCTAGTGATCAAGACTTAACCCCCCCCCGTTTGGCTTGTTGCGTCCGAACCCACAACCACACACACCTTTGGTATGTGTTGGTTACCTATAAACGTAATGCCATGACCTAAACTCTACCTATTATCCTATAAATACCATGTTATATCACAACTTAGGGTTATACATTATTTCATAAGCCACCAACAAAAACCCTTCTCCCTCTCCCCCTCTTGGAGCTCACGGCTCAAAACACACACATACATACATTCATAGCTTTGATTTCTAGCAAGATTTATCCATTTCCATCTCATTTTTATTCATAACTAAGAGTGTTCCATGATTTTTCATCACTGTTTTTAAGGGTTTATAATATTCAAGAGGTAAGGTTTTGATTTATTCAAGTGGGTTTTGCAAGATTTGTTTTAGGGTTTTAAGATCTAAGGTGTTCATAGTTAGATCTTGTGTTTTCATCTTGATATCTCTTTTTCTTGTAAGTATGTTCTTGATCTTTCTTTTATCTCTCTCTTTTCTTGATCAAGTCTTATATATATCCTTAGTGTTTGTGTTATTTTCAAAAGAAACTAGTGGGTTTATAAACTAATAAAGTTTTCATGTGTTCTTGATATTATTACTTTGATTATGGAAAGGATGAGTGAACATGTGGGTTGCAACAAAGATGATGATGGGATTATGATAGATTAAGAGTGGATTTTGTTGGATGGATTAGTAGTGAACGGGATTAGGTTAGTATATGCACTATTGTGAAGTTTGGATGGATTTTTGGGAGCGTTTGTGAAAAATATGGTTGCTGATCCGATTTTGTTTTGAGGTTTTGGGCGACTTAAAAATGTTTTCATTAGGCAAGAAGGTAGTTTTTAGAGAGCTTGTTTCGAATAGATAGATTTTCATATATCGAACACTAAAAGCGGATTTAAAACGGCCAAGTTATGGCGAAATGAATTTTGAAACACTTTTCGGATAAATACTTATTTAAGTTGCTGATTGGAATTATAAAATGGGTTTTCGGACACTTTCGAGTTGATTTGAGCTTTTAAAACATTGGCGAAACGTATATAGACACTAGTATATTAAGTGGAAACTTTAGAAACGTCACAAATATATTATCGGGATTTCTAAAACGGGAAACTTCTAAAAATAGAAACTTTTGGTATTTATTAGCGAGACGGACTTAAAATGTAGGCGTTTAGTTATCACTAGTGCGTTTTAGGATCATGGACTTATCGAATATTAGGGGACGGTATTAACATCCCAAAACTTAGAACTTTCCTAAAATAGTAACTTTCCGAAAATAGAAACTTTTCGTAAAACCTGGCATATCGTAACTGTAAACCCTATACTTTCATAATGACACGTTTTTAATATATAAAACTAAATGCAATACACTTTGGATGTCTATTTTCTCTTATAAGCGTTTTATTCTGACTGTTTAATATTTATTTCTTCGTTTCTAAAGGCGTCTTTTCTAAATTAGGTCGTCGGGTTTTAGTGTACGTTTCGATATCGTTATTGATAGCGGTCGTTGTACTATCAAAAATAAACCTTAACTAAACCTATATAATTCGGTGATAAGAGAAAATGTTGATTCCTCAGGGTGATGTAAGTCGGATTTAATTTAAGTTCTACGGGTGATCACTGATCAAATTAGATAGTTAATGATTTTGAAAATCTTAAAAACTAAAATTACTGTTTAGCTAAGGATTAAACTAGAAGAAGAAACATAAAAATTTGAACGATGTTTGTAATATCAATTAAGAGGAGAACCAATGCAATTCATGCAAGCTTAAAATATCTAGGGGTTGTTGTTCAAGTTATGGATTATCTAGACTTTTTACTTTTACTTTACATGTTGAATTATTATCTTTTCATATACTTTATAATTTTTTTTATTCTTAACTTAGTCATGTAAATATTTAGCATATAATCTGTTGATATATATGTATATTTATATATATATATATATATATATGATATATTTTATATTTATATTATATATGTATTTATTATGTATTATTTATGTATATATTATATGTATATTATTGATTTATAATATACTATATTATTATATATTATATATATATTATATATATATATAGGTATATATAATATATATATATATACATAATATATTTATATTTCATGTGTGTTGTTGGTGTATGTGGTGTGTGTGTGTGAGTGGTGGGTGTGTGAAAAATTTATAAAAGAAAGTGAAATAAGTTTGTGAATTGTTAAAAAAATTAAATGTTCTTGATATAAGTTTTTGTTAGTTGGTAAGAGTGAGGGATCTTCGTGTGTCTGCAACAAAAGATGATGAGGAGTAATTAAAATTAAGAGTGGATTTTGTTGGTTGGATTAGTAGTGAACGGGGTTAGGTTATTATAAGCACTATTGTAAAGTTTAGATGGATTTATGGAGGCGTTTACGAAATATAAGGTTGCTGATCTGATTTTGTTTTGACGTTTTAGGCGACTTAATAATGTTTTCATTAGCCGAGAAGGTAGTTTTTGGAAAGCTTGTTTCAAGTACATAGATTTTCATATATCAAACACTAAAAACGGATTTAAAACAGCCAAGTTATGGCGAAATGAATTTTGGAACACTTTTCGGAAAATTAATTAATAAAGTTGCTGATTGGAATTATAAAATGGGTTTTCGGACACTTTCGGGTTGATTTGAGCTTTTAAAACATTGGCGAGACAGATATAGACACTAGTATATTAAGTGGAAACTTTAGAAACGTCAAAAATGTATTATCGGTATTTCTAAAACGGAAAACTTCTAAAAATAGTAACTTTTGGTATTTATTAGCGAGATGGACTTGGAAGTTAGGTGTTTAGGTTTAGGTAGTGCGTTTTAGGATCATGGACTTAACGAATATTAGGGGAAGGTATTAACGTCCCGAAACATAGAACTTTCCTAAAATAGTAACTTTCCGAAAATAGAAACTTTTCGTAAAACCTGGCATATCGTAACTGTAAACCCTATACTTTCATAATGACACGTTTTTAATATATAAAACTAATGACAATAACAATTATGGATGTCTATTTCTTTATAAGCAGTTTATTGGATGTTTAATATTTATTTCTTGTTATCTAAAGCGAGGCTTTTTAAATTAGGGTCGCAGTTAGTGTGTTCGTATCCGTTATGATAGCGGTCGTTTGGAATTCTCAAAAAATAAACCTTAACTCTAAACCTATATAGACTAGGGTATGAAAAAAGGTAGAATAACTTAGGGAGTAGTAAGTAGATTTTAATTTAAGTTATAGGGTGATTCACTGATCAATAAAAGTATTATTTTGAAATCTTTAAAAATATACTGATTAAGCTATGATTAACCTAGAAACAAAAAATTGAAACGAAGTTGTAAAAAATTAGAGAACAATGCAATCTTTCCAGCTTTCAATAATCTAGGGTTTGATACTTTTATGGGATTATCTAGACTTAAACAATTACAAGATTACTTTAACTTATTATGGAGGAATCAATTTAGGTATCTTGTATGTTTATCAATGAACTAGCAAATAAGCTTTATACCAATTCACAACAATTATGTTTTAAAGATCTATTTTGTCTACTTATGACGTTACGCAACCATCTTTTTCCTTAACTAGATAGAACAAGTATGCATTGCTAACTAACAATAAGTTGTCTTGCACAAAACATTAAACACAATCTTAAATCAAACAATATATTTAAATATGCATGAATGCATTCAAATCATAAACCAATGTAAATATAAATTTAACAATTCAAAACAATGATCAAACCCAAACATGGTTACCGGAAGGAATTACAACGAAATTAGCCGGACATGATAATGGAGATGATGCATGGTGGATGCCTCCATTTTGTTTTGCTCGAATACTGCTGGAATGAATTGTCGGCTGCCAGTTGTTTTATAATGTGGCGTCTCCCTTCCACAAAGAACGAGTTGTAAATATAAAGGGATAAATCCCTTTTTCTCCACGTCCAAAAACCTATAGCCCATCTTGACTTTTCTTCTTTTTCTTTCTGCTTGCTCCACTCGTAGACCAGCCCAACATGGGTTTTATTTGTTTTCTTTGTTTGGACGTCCAATTCAGAAGCCAAAATGGTTGTATTGGCTTTTTATTTTTTTTTATGTTTGTTCCGATTCACGAAATTTTCTTTCCAACAGAAATATTCACGAGCTAAATCTAGAATTTCATATCTTTTATTATATAAAAATAAAGATCTCTTTTTTATCTTTCCTTGGCTTTTTGAATCACCTAAAACGTAGTCCGGATGAAGAAGTTATGATTAAAACATTGCAACGTTTGTAAAATCTTTCACTCTTCGATAATTTTAACTTCTTTCTTGTCACCTTCCGTTGTTCTTTTCACCATTCACTACAATAGTCATCTTTTTAGCTCCATTTTATCCGTAACCTACATAACCACTTAAACACTCAAAGTACATGTATAACAACGAAAAACAATGCAATTAGGTGTAATTAACATGCAATCAGGTGTATGTAAAATACACCAATCAGTTATACACTTCGTTGAATTTCTTACTCGCTATTTGTTTAAGGTGAGTTCATAGCCCCATGTTTTTACTACTTTGCTTTACTATTTAGGGTGAGAAACATTGCTTGCTTTTAAACATTGGACACAAATGCTTTACGTTTTTCCCAATCTTGTTTACGTGTTGCCTAAGTAGTATTGAAACTTATATGCCCGAGTTATCATGAACCGTTAGTTACTTATGATCAGTTGGATTGGTAAGTGAGCGCAAGTGTTGTAAATAGATCTATTGGGACTAATCATCCTCGTCCAGGTAAGTAGCTCTTACTGGATCAACAGATGTATACCATGTCGAGTGATACGGTAAAGTGCCATGATGGCACCCATCAGGGCAAGTTTATTAAGCATTATGCATGCTTCCATTACATTTAGCCTCCGTGTCATGAGCTTAGTGCAACGCAAATACCTTTTTATGTGATATTGTATCTGTTATAATAGTTACATGCGTTTTGCAAAATTTATGGTCCATTCTTATGTTTTTCTCAAGTTCTTAGCTATGGATGTCTTTATTTGCTATATGGTTTGGCCTTGCATTGGACCGATTTTCAAGAACTATTATCATCTGTTTTTATATCCTTTTCAATTTCTAAAACTTATATTCGCTTTCGCATATTATCTATGAACCTATGTAAAACTTTAACTACTTTTATTTAATGCAACGATGTTGGATTTCTAAACGTATCCTTAAAGGTCGTTCTTTGTATCTTATGTGATGTATATTATGACATCATGCCCCCGGACACGTGTTTCCGTCTAGGCCCCGTTTGGGGTGTGACAGATTGGTATCCAGAGCCAAGGTTATAGAGAACCAGGTAGAATATTAGGTCTGGTCTATAACCAGTATGTGATCTTATGTGTTTCTACTTGCTTACACCCTTTGTCTTCCTGCACCCATGGAGGACCACAACTCCACTACTTCATAAGTATACGGGTATTAATTATAATACATTTCCATAATTATATTACGTTTAATTTTGCCATGACAATATTTTAAATCTATATTTTTCCTTCATTGCACGCACTGACATGGTTTCATATAAAGGGGATTTATATAAACTTTTGCTTGTATAGGTTATGGCAGCTCTGGTTATTTCTATTTCTTCAGACTTATCAGACGAGAGTGTGGGATCCTCTTTTCCGCGAGTTCTTCTTATCGGTTCTATTTTTGTTGAGGTCCTAGTTGCACCAGAGGTGGGGGCGGCTGTAGTTGCCTCACCTGCTAAGGTGCTTGAGCTTGATACTCATTCATCATTAAAGGTTGATCCATAGGAGAGTTCACTACCTCCCGTATCTGTAGCACCTATGGTTTCACCTTTTTATGTTCAGACGATTTAGAGTTAGATACTGAGATGTCTGAGAGGCATGTATCACCTACACCTTATGATGCTATGCTTACTAGGTGGAGGAGCAGAGTTGCATCACGATCATCATCACCTACTAATTCTACTCCAGAGATCCCTACTGCTCCCATTCCACCTGCACCATCTGCTGTTGTCGCACCATCTATTGATATCATCTCACTTGTTGATGCACCACCCGAGATTCGTCGACGACGAGCTATTCTTATCTGACCCGGGCAGGACATTCCCATCGGTCGACTTTACCGTACTTATCCTGGTAGGCCATATAGGGCTTTGATCGTGAAGAAGTCGGTTAGACCTTTACCTTCTCATCGTTTAGCATTGAGGTACACATCACATCATTTGGATCATTTTACTTCCGGATCATCATCAGATCATTCATCATCTGGGCATTCTACTTCAGATCATTCATCATCAAATCATTCATCTTTAGATTATTCATCATCTGGACATTCTACTTCAAGTCATTCTTCATCTGGACATACACCACCAGTCACCACCATTGTTGATTCATCTACACCATCAAGATTTTTTTATCCACCACTTGCTAGGACTCCACGATATAGCGAGGCATATCGCCATTAGAGGTTTGCCCCATTATCTACCACGTATCCACCGATGACATCCTGTTGTCAGCTGGGGATTCTTCTTCTGAGTCATCTGCTAGACCGTCTCACAAGAGATGTAGGTCCCCTGTTGCTACCATAACTTCATCTATCCATGCTTCTAGAGCTTTAGTTCCTTCTCGTGTTGATCTCCTTCCACCTCGTAAGATGTTTAGGGATTCTATTTCACCGAAGGATAGTGTTGAGGAGGACATTGATACAGATGTGTTGGCGGATATCGAGGCTAATGCTACGACTGTTAAAGTAGTAGCAGATATGGATGTTGAGGCTGGGGTTGATGCGGGTATTAGTGTGGAGGTCGAGTCTAATGATAGAGGTACTATGGGGGTTGGAGTGGATGTGGTTTCCGGGATTGATATCCCTGATGGTATGCTTATGCCCAACGGTATAGAGCGTTTGGAGCAGGTTGAAGAGGTTGTGCAGGAAATTTATAGGCATGTTATGGGGATACCTCTTTAGAGGGTAGAGGACATTAAGACGGGACAAAGAGAGTTGGAGGCGAGGAGTTTGATTGCTAGTGGTAAGAGGGTTGAATTGCTTGATAGGGTTGCTTCCTTAGAGAGGAGCGACGCAAGACTTTGAGGCACCCTAAGGATGGCGAGTGCGAGAGTCGATAGGTTTCGGTGCCGCATGAGATTTATAGCGGGTGAGCTTAGGCAGATCCGCAGGTTCCGCTACTCTGACAGGATGCGGGTTAGGAGATTGGAGACATTCGCTGCGAGGCTTTTGGGTTTTCGTCCATAATGTTGTGTATGGACTTTAGACTAGTGGTAGAACCAGTTGTTAGTAGTAGTATTAATGTAAATCAAGTTCCCCATTATGGGTTCAGTGTAACCGAATGATGCTTTTATATATATAATATAAAAAACTTATTATGATTCTCTCGCGTGTTCGACTTTCATTGTTATTTATTCGTTCTGGAAAAACGTGTTTATTGTATTTTTACCTTATAAATCCTATTTACCGTTTATAATAGCTATATCCCGTATCGAATCTTACCGCGTGCTATGTCTTGTGTTTAAATCATAACTATCACTTGCTCTGATATGACCCCGGAGGAAATTGAAGAACACATTAACCAACGAGTGGCGGAGGCGTTGGCTGCTTATGAGGCAAACCGTGTTACTGAACTCGCTGATGAAAGTCAAAGCCAGAATAGAGATGATGATGACAATGAGAACGTTAAGGGAAATGAAAACGGAAATAGCGGGGGAAATGGAGACGGAAATGATGGAGGAAATGGAAACAGAAATGGAGGAGGCAATGGGAATGGAAATCCCAATAGGAATGATAGAAGTGTTATGCCTGTCGCCCGTGAGTGTACTTACCATGACTTCGTAAAGTGTCAACCACTTAATTTCAAAGGAACTGAAGGAGTTGTCGAGTTGACAAGATGGTTTGAGAAAATAGAGACAGTATTTCACATCAGGAATTGTCCAGAGAGGTACCAAGTTAAGTATGCTACGTGCACCTTGTTAAACAGTGCATTAACTTGGTGGAACGCACACAAGAGAAAAATTGGAGCTAATGTTGCATTTTCTATGTCATGGAGAGAGCTTATGAAGCTAATGACTAAGGTGTATTGCCCAAGAAATGAAATTCAAAAAATGGAATCTGAACTGTAGAACTTAACCGTGAAGAACAGTGATTTGGCTGCTTATACCTAGAGATTTCAAGAACTTACTATAATGTGCACTAAGATGGTCCCCGAGGAGGAGGATCGGTTTGAGAAATTCATTGGAGGTCTCCCTGATAACATCCAAGGGAATGTAATTGCTGTTGAGCCCATAAGACTACAAGATGTTGTCTGTATTGCTAACAAATTAACGGATCAAAAGTTAAAGGGTTATGCTGTGAAAAATGCTAAGAACAAGAGAAGGCTGGATAACAACCACAAGGATAACCGTGTGCAACAACCCCCGTACAAGAGACAAAATGTTGGTGGATAAAGTGTGGCGAGAGCCTACACGGCTGGTAACAATGAGAAAAGGGGATATGTTGGGCCTTTGCCTTAATGCAACAAATGTAAGCTACATCATGAAGGGCCATGTACTGTGAAATGCGGGAAGTGCAACAAGGTCGGGCATATGGCCAGGGATTGTATGAACGTTGTTGCTGCCACAACTACTCAGAGAGCCCTAGTAGTGAATCAGAGGGTTCCTACTTGTTTTGAGTGTGGAAGGCAGGGGCACTACAGGAATAAGTGTCCCAAGTTAAAGAATCAGACATGTGGAAACAAAGCTGGGAAAAAGACCAATGAAGCTAGAGGGAAGGCATATGTGCTGGGAGGAGGAGAAGCTAACCCTGATTCTAACGTCATTACGAGCACGTTTCTTCTCAACAATCATTATGCTTCTATGTTATTTGATTCAGGCGCCGATAGGAGTTTCGTGTCGTCTACCTTTAGTGCTTTACTTAGTGTCATCCCCTCTACACTAGACGTTAGCTATGCTGTCGAATTAGCCGACGGGAGAATTTCAGAAACAAATACTATGCTTAGAGGCTATACATTAGGATTGTTAGGTCACCCATTCAACATAGACCTAATGCCCGTAGAACTTGGTAGTTTCGACATCATCATCGGCATGGATTGGTTAGCGAACCATCATGTGGTGATCGTTTGTGATGAGAAGATTGTGCGGATTCTCTATGGGGATGAAGTTTTGATAGTCCAAGGTAATAAAAGTGGCAAAGAGAAGAAGTCAAAGTTGAGCATTATATCGTGCACCAAAACTCAGAAATATATTAAGAAGGGTTGCCAAATTTTTCTGGCATAATTTACGAAGAAGGAAACCGAAGAAAAGTCGGAGGAGAAGCGACTTGAGGACGTGCCGATCGTACGGGACTTTCCGTAAGTCTTTCCAGAAGACTTGCCTAAATTACCACCGACTCGACAAGTTGAATTCCAAATCGACTTAGTCCCTGGTGTTGCACCTGTAACATAAGCCCCGTATAGATTAGCACCGTCAGAACTGCAAGAGTTGTCTACTCAGCTGCAAGAACTTTCTGACAAAGGGTTCATAGGGTTAATCAAAGATTGGGCATCACCCAAGACTTCGATGGAGATTCGTCAATTTCTAGGTCTTGCTGGCTATTACCGACGATTTATCGAAGGTTTCTTAAAAATTGCCAAGCCTATGACGAAGCTGACTCAAAAGAGCGTGAAGTTTGAGTGGGGCAAAATGACAGAAGCTGCATTTTAGCTGTTGAAGCAGAAATTGTGTAGTGCGCCGATTTTGGCTTTACCCAAAGGTAGTGAAAACTTCATGGTTTACTGTGATGCTTCTCACAAAGGGTTGGGCGCAGTTTTGATACAAAGGGAAAAAGTCATAGCTTACGCGTCACGCCAACTCAAGATTCATAAGAAGAATTACACTACACATGACTTAGAACTTGGAGTTGTAGTGTTTGCTCTCAAAATGTGGAGACATTATCTGCACGGCACGAAGTGCGTTATGTTCACCGATCATAAGAGTTTACAACATATTCTTGATCAAAAGGAGTTGAACATGAGACAACGCTGATGGTTGGAACTGTTAAGTGACTACGACTGCGAGATTCGTTATCATCCGGGGAAGGCGAATGTGGTGGCTGATGCGCTAAGTCGAAAGGAAAGGATTAAGCCACTACGAGTTTGAGCCTTGGTTATAACTATTGGTTAAAATCTTCCTAAGAGAATTTTGAATGCTCAAGCTGAGGTAAGAAAAGAGGAGAACTATGTAACCAAAAATTTATGTAGAATGATCAAGAAGCTGGAGCCTAGTGCTGAAGGAACATTGTGTTTAAGGAATAGGAGTTGGATACCCTGTTATGGTGACTCGAGAGCTTTGATTATGCACGAGTCGCATAAGTCAAAGTATTTGATCCATCCTGAATCAAACAAGATGTACCAAGATTTGAAGAATTTGTATTGGTGGCCTAATATGAAAACTGAGATTGCCACTTACGTTAGTAAGTGTCTGACATGTGCCAAGGTCAAGGCCGAATGCCAAAAACCAACTGGTTTGTTGGTTCAACCTGTGATCCCGGTGTGGAAATAGGAAAACATTACAATGGATTTCATTACTAAACTGCCAAAGACATCGACTGGTCAAGACACAATTTGGGTAATTGTTGACCGCCTTACTAAATCCGCTCATTTACTACCAATGAGGGAGAACGACTCGATGGAAAAGTTGACTAGACAATACTTGAAGGAAGTAGTCACGAGGCATGGTGTACCCGTTTCGATCATCTCTGATCGAGATGGTAGATTCACATCTCAATTTTGGCAATCTCTTTAGAAAGCTTCAGGTACTCAATTGGATATGAGTACGGCTAATCACCTTCAGACCGGTGGTCAAAGTGAAAGGACCATCCAAAACTTAGAAGATATGTTGCGTGCTTGTGTGAACGATTTTGGAAGAAGTTGGGATAGGCATCTACCTTTGGTGGAATTTCGTACAACAATAGTTATCAAACGAGTATCAAAGCTGCACTATTCGAAGAATTTTACGGTTGTAAGTGTCGATCACTTTTCAGTTGGGCTGAGGTTGGAGATGCTTGGTATATGCTTAATTACACATACCATTTTCCATTAAAAACGGACTTAAATGACTAAAAACGTACCAAAATACATTGTATTTGTATGTTTTGCATTTGTATTGTGCAGGAAATGGATATTCAAGAAAAGGACAAAAAGAAAGCCAAAAACAACAAAGCCAAGCACGGGATGGAAAAGACAAATTCAAATCGAAGCCAAAGTCAGTCAAAGTCAAAAGTCAACCAAGTGAAGAAAATACAACTTGAGGGACTAAAATTGCCAAACCTCAAGTTGTATTACAAGAATAAAAAGACAAGGGCTGAAATTAGAAATTGGGTGAAGTATAACTTGAGGGGCCAAAGCTGCCAACTTACCCAAAACCATTTTTTCCCGCCCAACAAAACCCAAGAACAACTCACGGGTGTCTTCCCACCCTTTTACCCTGCAACCTCTACAACCCCTTGGGTAAGACATCTCCCCCTCCTCCACTATCACCACCTCCCCATGTATAATTGCCAAGTTGGCAATCCCACCACTTTCCAAGCTTTTCGATGGCTGTGATTGACTCAAAAGAAGCACAAAAGAAATTGAAGGCTGGGATTTGTTTTAGAATCACCTCACACAACAAGCACACTTGGGTTTTTGTCTCTACAAAGAAACACAGAAGAAAGAAGAGAAGGAAGACCAAGAAACCAAGACCTTAATTCGTTTTAGTATAAATAGGGCCATTGTAACCCAAGAAAAGAGAGTGAGTCTTTTAGTTTTTCTAGTTCTATTCAAATTCAGCTTATTTTTATGCAATTTTATTTTTCCAAGCCTTGTAACTTTAACTTTCGTCTTAATGCAAATTTGGAGTTTTTAAGTCAATTCTTGATTCCCTGTATTTCTTTTGCAAAAATCTTTACTTAATATGTTTTAAGTCTTATAAAATCATATAAGTCATTTGTTTTAACTCAAATAGTAAGAATTTAAGTAAAGTCACAAAAAAAGTCCACCCTCAAATATACCACAGCTTATGGATGATAAGCCAGTTCTGGATGGGCTTATGGACACTACTAGCTTGTTTTACACAAGCTAGAGCTTGTAGATTCCTTGGTTTAAACCCTGTTTTGAGCAGGGTTTGTAAGTCTCTCTTTCTCTGTTTTTGCCCTATTTTACCGCATAACTGCTTATAGTGCGTACTTGTTTACCGGGAATATTTACTTATTTTATGCTTAATCATGAGTTTAGTTTTCTTATCTTGTTTAGAGTCGATTAGTTTAAAAGTGATTTGTGCAACTTTCTTAGTTAGTACTGTTAGTTCATTTGATAAAACTGTTAGTTATGAGTTAACACTGTTAGAATAATTCAGCTTATTTAAGGGCTTAGTATTGATTGGAATCTGCTTATAAGTATCTTATTTTGTTATTGGGTAATCTGTTTTTAACAATTTAAACCAAATCAGCTTGAAATAAAAAGAAAATTGATTTTTAAGGGCTGTTTGGAACAAGCAGTACTAACCCATAGTTAGTACTGCTGGTTCTATTTTTGGGATTTTTCACTAGCAGTACTAACTCAAGCTAGCAGTACTAACTCTAAGTTTGTACTGGAAGTTAAAACTGTTAGCACTGTTAGTTCATTTTAGCTTATCAGCTTATTGTTTCTGCTTATTTAAGATTTGCTTAGTTTTTAGTAATAAAAAACCATTTTCGTTTACTGCTTTAGTAGAGAATAGTAACTTATTTCTTTTTTCAAAGTAATATTCAGAGTTTATCAGTTTCTCTTTACTTCATTTGCATTTCTAGTTCTTCTAGTTGCTTTTTAAAATGTCGAGTGCTTATTAGGGTTAATTAAATATCTGTTTTAGCTTATTTGCCTTTTTCATAATTTATTGTGTTCTGGTTAAAGCTAGCAGTACTAACGTCTAAACTAACATACATAACACCAAGTTAGTACTGGGAGTTAATACTGGTAGTACCTAAGTTGTTAGTACTGCTGAGTTTTTTTTTGCTTAATTTAGCTTAATTGCTTTTTGAATTTCTTATGTAGAGTTAGCTTACTTATTTGATTGTCTTTAACTTATTTGAGCTATTTGTGTCGTATATAAAAGTTTTAAGTGTTTTTAACCATTCCAGCTTTTAGGCCTGCTCTAGCTTATTTTCCTTGCCTCATCTTCTTGGCAGTTGCTTACTAGTGTTTAGTACCACAATCAATCATTGTCATATTCAAACATCGATTATCAATTCGTCTTTATTCGATATTCCCATCAATCCTCGTTGGGACATAACGACCCGGAGACACCCTATACTGCTTTCGGTTTCATTAGTCTCGCGGATTCTGATCCTTGTTGTGTATTTATATTTATTTGTATTTATTGGTATATAAAAAGGGGTGAGAAGAAGCGAGTCACTAAGTTAGGAAATGCCCATGGAAAGCCCATGTAAGCCCATCCATGGTCGGCCTCATTAGGGTATTTATACATATCTCCATGCCTTGGAGAGGTGGTTTGGTTGTTAGGTTTTCATACATAACTACGATTTTCTATCTATGTTTACATCTTCCTCTCTAAGTGTTCATCCAACCCACTCTCTCTCTATAACAATCTCTTTCTCTTTCTCTCAAGTATGTTATTAGTTTAGTCTTCAATTGGTATCAGAGCCATGGAGTGGTGTGCTTAGATTTTATGTTTACTTGCTTTTTTTTGTTCGTGTGTTTTACTTCGAAAAGGCCTCGTCGTTAGATTTTTTCTTGTTTTCTAAGCGTAAATTCTACACTAAAAGATCATCTACATAGGTAGCTTTGATCTAGTATCCTTGAATATAGGGATGTGTGCTTAGATTCATACGAAAATCTCTTATTTTGTGTCATTTTAGGTTCGTTAGCTTTATAAAGGTCAAAATCTTGATTTTAAATTTTTTGTCTTAAAAACCTTAAAGTTTTTATTTTTCTTATCCCTATAAGCTTAGTAACACTTTTGGTATAAAAAATTTCAGAAAACAATCGTAAAAAACGTGTCTTTTTTGAGTTTTGAAAAGGTGGGTTTCGAGAAAGAACCGATCTAGTATTTTTCAGTGAGAACTGAACTAGATATATTTCAGTGAGTACCGATCTAGTTTTCTTCAGTGATAACTGTTAGCCTCAAAATATTAAGTCGAACAATGGAAGTTCGTTCATTAATTATATTACGTCTCGGTCATTAATTAATATACGTTGTAATAGGCTAGACGGGTAAACGGGCTCATAAATGTAAGCTAACTGGTCACGTGTATCGGGCGAAAGCCCAAGTAAACCCGAGCCCGGCCCGTAGAAATACTAAAGGCAATAAATACCACTCTCCATGGATGGAGAGTTGGGTTGGTTCATTTGTAAGAACTTCAATTTGCAAGTAAACTCTCCCATTTTTTTAGTTTCTCTTTCTAGTTTCTCTCTCTAACATTCTCATCACTCCCAATCTTATTTTCATTGTTCTATTTATGAAGTGAAGTGGATTTCTTGGATTCGACATTTGTATCAAGAAGCCTCGGTAGATTGTGGGTTGTTTTGTGGTTTAAAATACATAAGGCAAGTAAGCCTTTATGTTTAAGTATAAATACCCCTCTCCAAGGATGGAGAGGGTGTTGGTCTTATTTGTATTTTACTCTTGTAATCAACCATCCCTTTATTTTCTCTCTACTTTCTCTCTCTAGTTTCTCTCTCTACAATTCTTCTTATCATCTCACCTTATTTTCTTGTTTAATCCAAGTAACCAAATATGATTGTGTAAGTGATTTATTAGCTATGAAATTTGGTATCAGAGCACATGGGATGATTAGCTAGATTGTGTGTGCGTTTTCTTGGTTAGATTAGATCAAAAGTTTGGTTTTTGAAGGTTTATGGTCTCATTCTTGATACTCTTTGATTCTCATGATTGTGGTGTTAAAGTTGGTGTTTTTATTGTTGTTACAGCCTTCTAGGATCAAGTTGTATAAAAGAAACCAAGCAAAAACGTTTAAAAGGGTAATTTTTAGGTGTTTTTTGGTGGAAAAGGTCGTATTTTTCATCACTGCGTTTTGTCTCTCTGGCAAATTTCTTTATTGCGTTTTGTCTCTTGCGTTTTGTCAGAAAAAGGACACTGCATTTTGTCATTTTGTGGAGGACAAAAGTACTGTGTTTTGTCTTATTAGGGACTGCATTTTGACTACTGCGTTTTGTCTCTGCGTTTTGGTCACTGCGTTTTGTCTATTGAGATTTGTCTAAGCACTGCATTTTGTCTATTGAGATTTGTCTATTAAGATTTGTCTAAGCACTGCGTTTTGTCTATTGAGATTTGCCTATTGAGATTTGTCTAAGCACTACGTTTTGTCTAAGATTCTTCATTGCGTTTTATCTAAGACTCTTCACTGCGTTTTGTCTAAGATTCTTCACTGTGTTTTGTCTAAGATTCTTCACTGCGTTTTGTCTAAGACTCTTCACTGCGTTTTGTCTAAGACTCTTTACTGCGTTTTGTCTAAGATTCTTCACTGCGTTTTCTCTAAGACTCTTCACTACGTTTTTTCTAAGACTCTTCACAACGTTTTGTCTAAAATTCTTCACTGCGTTTTGTCTAAGATTCTTCATTGCGTTTTGTCTAAGACTCTTCATTACGTTAACTCATTTCAACCAAACCTAATGAGAATTAAACAACATATCACCTCATCAAACAAACAATCATCACTTTTAACATGCAATCACTAATCATTGTATCGATCCAACAATTATCATAACACAATCAATTTCACTTCAATTTTCAATTAAATGGAAACGAAAGATACTTTATCTTCTTGTTCGAATATGGAAAAACAAAAAATGAAACAGATCCAAGACACAGCAAAACGGAGTTGCATGGTATCTTTTCGACAACTTCATGCACACCTTAATCTTCTTTCAAACAACAACTTAAATGGAACTCGAACCGAGTCTAGATTCAAACGTGCATTTGCAACACTCTTTGGTCAAGATGTTGAAATTTTTATAGGCACAATGTTCCTAAACGTGGATCAATTAGAAAAGCAACTTGACAAAGAAGAATTTCAAGAGATTGGATCCATGGCTTCTTTTAAAGTACTTGAGACACAGTTTCAGATGTTCATCAAGTCACAGAGATATATGGATGATGAATATGTTGTAATGACACGCAACTATTTTCTACAATACACTCAACTTGAGATTCCAAAATTCCGTGATACACTGATGTAATACCTGGAATCTGTTAAGAAGTTGATTGATGAAAGAGCACTGCATAAAAGAGAGTATGACACACGGGTGAATGAAAGACAGCTTCAGACAACTGAGGGAAAGGTTGATACGGGAAAAGCATTGGATGCTAGTTTGGTTAACACAGAAAGCAGTGGGACAGAATCAAATGAGCAGGATACAAGCAGCATATCAGGGAATGAGGCACATACTGATGATGCGGATATCAGACCCATATATGATGAAGAGCCAATGACTGAGGTACAAACGACTGCTGAAATCAATGTCTTTGCTACAAGACAACAGCATACTGAGCAACCTGAATTCAATAATGAAGGAGAGGTTGACCAGAATGCTAAACAATGTCATGACACATGTCCTTTGCCTGCTAAATTAACTGATAACCAGACAACTGAACTCTCAAATCAATCTCTCGAATCTAAAAATATTTGTCTCAAAAAGACCGTTGCCCAATTTCAAAAAGATTTTTTAAGAATGGAAGCACATTGTGTTAATCTTGAACTTAAATATCAAAATCAAGCTTTAAAAGAAGGGCAACATGGTCAATTTTCGAAAGTAAAAAGTAATGAAGCCAAGGTTAAACATGACATAGATGTAATTGAAACAATAAACATCGAATTGGAACATAAAGTGGCTAAATTACTTAAGGAAAATAAGACTTTGAAAAAGCATTACAAAGAACTGTAGATTCTATCAAGACAACGAGAGCTAATAACAAAGAACACAACTTCTTTGATTGCTCAAAATGATGAGTTCAAAGCTCAACTTCAGGAAAAAGGATTTGCAATTGCAGCATTAAAAAATAAGTTAAGAAAATTAACAGGAAATAGTGTGAATACTAAGTTTGCAAAATCATCAATCTTAGGGAAACCGGTTTTACAACCACATAGAAACCAATCAGTTGTTAGACAACCAAATGCGTTTAAGTCCGAACGACCTAGAATTTCAAAACCACGATTTGCCTCCCAAGTTGATATCAATAGCGATTTGTCAAAACCAGTCACTACACATTATTTGCCTAAGGAAAGAGAATCTGCTGTTGTAAAACCTCATAACGTGATTGCATCTGGCGACTCTTGGAATAGTTCAAAGAACATGCCAAGATTTAGTTCAAATGACATGGTTCATAATCACTATCTAGAGGAAGCTAAGAAAAAGATACAAGAACGTGGTAGGAATTCAAGACCTAGTGTGATGCCTTATGCTAAATCATAAAGCACAACTAATGGTAGCAAACCAAAACCTAGGAACAATACTCAAACATCTAGGAATTAGCCTGCATCCAAGAATAGTTTTGTAACGACAAAGATTGTGCCCATAGCAGAACACTCTAGGAATTCTAGAAATTTTTCTGACACCAAACATTTTGTCTGCTCGACATGTCAGAAATGTGTCTTTAATGCAAATCATGATTCTTGTGTAACAAAATTCCTGAATGAAGTCAACTCGCGTGCTAAGGTTCCATCCAATAAGACAACGAACAGAAACAAACCCGTAGAGCAAACAAGTTTTGCAAAGAAGCCAGAAAGACAGATCCCAAAAGGACATAGGTTTTCAATCAAAAAGACTTCCGTTGTGCATGAGAAAACAATGACTCCTAGATCTTGTCTTAGGTGGAAACCGACGGGTAAAATTTTCAAGACAGTTGGTCTTAGGTGGATTCCTACTGGAAAGATATTCACATCTAGCACAACCAAGGTTGACAGTGAACCCACAAATGGTTCAAAAGACGATATCACTAACCAATATGAATGCGAACAAACTCTTGATGTCAGTGCAGGAACTCTTAACTTAAGTGCATGTACATCTTTCAATCCCAAAAAGGAAGGACTCAGAGTTTGGTTGCTGAAAAGACTGATATCTCATAAACCAGGGCTTCAAGGAATTCTGATATGATAAACATGCAATGACTTCTGATCATAACAGTTCAAAACTCGGAATTCACGACCACAACAATGAACCGTCTAGTTCAAAGCTGGTTCCAAACGTTGTTCCTCCAGCAGACAAGACAGCTACATCACAACAAGAGTTGGAATTACTATTCCACCATCACATAACAATGCTGAGGACAACATGTAAATATTTTTGAAAAAAGAAAAATACAAAAATATAAAATTTCAAAAAAAAAGAAAAATACAAAATCAAAAAATCAGAAAATGTTTCACAAAAATATTCTTCTCGACATGTCTCTTGGAATCGATAACATTTACGTACCTAGAAATGTTGATTAATATCGACACGGGCATGTAAATGAAGTTCGAACAGGAGTTTTCAAATGTTTTCAAAACATGTCATTTCTATTTTTCTCTATGACTTGTAATCGCTCTCAGATTGCAACTCGGACCCGAACGACAAAGGAGAGTGTACGCATAAGTGCGCTTATCCTTAGCGTTAGAAGAGAAGTCTTCTAACATTTGATTTTTCAAAAAGTTGAACACAATTTTTCAAGAATTTCTCACTGACGATTCAAAATCTTTCAAAATTGTGTGTTCAACACTCCTTCCCTCATATTGTTTTACAAGACAATTATTCTACATTTGGTGTCATTTTTAAATGAGTCAATGTTTGAGGGGGAGTTTTTCGAAAAACAATGTTTTTAATGATTGTTGGATACATCATAACATGACAATTCTTATGTATTCAACACATTATAAAAGGTCTTAATAACATCTAAGAAATAATAATGACTATTAAATAGATTGATTGTTATAAGATAATTAAGTGGTTGAGCACAATTTTTCAAGAATTCTTCAATGACAATTCATAATCTTTCAAAATTGTGTGCTCAACAATGCTAACCCTCAATTTTATATTCATTTTACAACTTGGTATCATTGTTTTTGGTGTCAAACATATGTAAAATCGAGGGGGAGCAAGTTTATGTTCCATGTAATTCATGCTAAGTAAAAGTTTTCCCCACGGAATTTTCATGACAAATTTAAATCACAAAGTATTTCAAAAACTAAGTGAATTATTATTTAAAATAAGGGGAGAAATGTATTTAAAATGTGATCTTGAAAATAATAAGTGATCTTATCGACTCAAAGTGCTTGATACTCTTCGAAAAAGGTTTTATGGTTACGATCTCATACCCTACAACATCTTATTTCACGACGATTCTGAAGTCATAAGGTGGTAAGGTTAGGTATTTGTCCTATGATCCAACCAGAACCGGAGGGATCTACCCAAGGACACTCCATAGTTAGAAATAGCAGTCCTTAGGTATGATTGGAGATGAATGTGTATAAGGGAAGAATGCCGACTAAGATTGAGCTAACACTGGAACAATCACAACAAGGTGTTAGTAATGACGTCTTGGTAAGCATTGAAGGGGTTGAAGAATATGAATTTAAAAAGAAATGTATTGGATAAGCTTCTAAAGAAAGAAGCCCTCCCATACTTAGGCAAAGAAACCAGGGTCATACTTAATCCATCAGATTTTCAACAAAGATGGACTAATGACATGAAGACGATACATCATGGGACCAAAGTGATGCAATGACAAACCCTTCCTAGCTTTAGAGATTCTTCACAGAAAACTGTGTCTCATTTGTCACGGAGATACCACGACTATTATTGACTTTCTCACTCCGAGTTAGTTAATATTGAATAGGTGGCAGTTTTGCTCCAGCCTTCGGGAATACTAATCAAACGCACACTAATCGAGTGAGAAGCCAATTGAGATCTAATAAAATAAATCTCATTTAGGACACATTCCATTAACTAACACTTGTTGAAACCAATAAGTTACAAGCTGTTATATCAAAGTGTCCTAGCTATTATCCTTGTGATTTATGCTCATAGAACATTCTGAGTGATACTTATATATTAACAATGAAGATCGGAATCCTGCTTGAGCAGCATCAAACATGCTCTTGGTAGGTGATTGCGAGATTCTATATTGAATCAAACTTGTGTTAACTGGAAAAGAAACGATGTGCGATTCAATGTGTAATAAACTTTGTTTCCAGTAAATGAATTGCGACTTAATAAAAAAGTTAGTTAATATCTGATTCACTGATATCGTGTTGTCTACTTTGGAGACGTTTTTTTTCGGTATGAGAACTAGCAAGTACAGTGATCTATTGCATCTGCGTTATTAGAGGATCTAACACTTTGAGCTGGAAACCTCTCAAAGGAGATTCTTTGAAATCTTCATGTTCACATGTACAGTTATTTTACTGTTAAATCGGTCCATACAAAAAACAGGGGTTAATGCTAACCAAAAAACGGACGATTTGACAAAGCCATATTCGTCCACCCGGCTTTAATGCTAACTAGTTTATTTCAGGAGTTCATATATTGATGGAGCATGGTGACGCCTCATTCTGTGGTGTCGGATTTAACTACACATGCTCATGCTCAAACTACAAAGACATACTATAAGCTCAAGATTCAGGAATCATAAAGCTCAGAATTAAAGACAAGATTACGCACCAAACTCTGGATTTCAAGATCTTCCTTCATGATATCCACGTCTTTAAGGGAGATTGTTCGCAAGCTTTCAGATGATGCAAAGTATGAGCATGTTGGTCAAGCACATGATCGCAAGGAGGCAAAGACAGATCAAGACGGAAGGATTAAAGATTTAAAGAAAGATTCTCGAGACATTAGAGTGAAGATCTGAAAGACAATGTCAAAGGCTCAAGATCAAAGATCGCAAAGCATGAAGGGAACAAAGCCTAAAACGTAGACAGAGGAAACACGATCAACATGAGCTTAAACCGTCAAAAGCATTCTCATTGATATCTCGAAGGAGTGTCTAATTGAAATCACTTCGGGGAAATGATTGTAGCCTCAAATTTTGAGTCGACAAGGAAGTTGTTCATTAATTATATTAGGTCTCGGTCATTAATTAATTATACGTTGTAATAGGCTAGACGGATAAACGAGCTCTTTATGTAATCTAATCGGTCACGTGTATCGGGCGAAAGCCCAAGTAATCCCGAGCCCGACCCATAGAAATAGCAAGGCATGAAAGCCTCTTGGTTTTAACTATAAATACCCCTCTCTAAGGATGGAGAGGGTGTTGGTCTCATTTGTAACTTTGCAAGTAAATCAACCACTTCTTATTTTTCTCCTTACTTTTTCTCTCTCTAAAATTCTTCTTATCATCTCATCTTATTTTCTTGTTTAATCCAAGTAACCAAATATAATTGTGTAAGTGATTTGTGTGGCTACTACATCTTCCTACGCATAGGATTATGACAAATGGCGAAACTGATGGTTTAGATTTAGAGAGAGAATACGTGGAAAAAATATATATTATATTATTGTGTGTAGGATGATTTTGTAAGAGGATTTAACAATGCTCTGCAACAAAAGAACTTCTACAAAAATTCTTACAAAATAATGTGTTACATAGTTATTGACATTTTCAAAGTCACTTTTTATTCTCTCTCTTAGATGTATCTACAAATTTAATTGACACATCATTTTATAAGAATTTTTGTAAATTTTTTTTATAATTCTATTATTTCTCTTTTCAAAATACATAAAGTACAATAGCCAAGCAATTGGAAGAAGTTAATTAGAAAAACTTAATAACAATGAATATAATAAGTAAATACACCCTACATTGCAACAATTAATTATTGCATCTTCCATGTTTTACTCTCTCCGTCTTAAAATTATTGTCCCCTAACAAAAAAACACACAGTTTAAGAAAAATGCATTTATTATTGCTTTTTCTTTTTTACTTTTTGACAGAATGACAGTTTTACCCTTAACTAATTAATTAAAGTATTCTTTAAAGTTTGTAATAATAATTTTAAACAAGGGCAATATAGTTAATTTGATCAAACTTCCCTATCTATTTTTAGTAGTGGACAATTAAATTGGGACATCCCAAAAAGAAAACGTGGACAATAAAAATGAGACGGATGGAGTATTTGTTATAAACACAATTTTCAAACGATAAGTCTTTAATTTTGACTTCAAATAATCAGCTTTAGATACGCATACAGCCATACAGTATTCGTCTCATGTGATCGAATAATTGTCAGAGTTTTGTAGGTTAATAATGTGAAATTTTATACTTTTTCCTATATATATGTTCTAAAATTTTCGAAAAAGTGGATACTAGTGATCCAACTTGCATTGGTGGGATCGGTGGCTATTGGTTGAACAGGAAGCCATGGTCCATAAACGGGTCCTGCCTACGCGTGTGAAGGTACGAAATAATTTGTTTTAAATTGACTAAAGCACCCAAAGAGCATCACAATTAATTGAGACATAATTAGTCAAATGTTTGTAGGGTAAACGTTGAAGGTACATATTAATTGACCAAATATTTTGAAAAGCAAATATCATCAATTTGACGTACGTCTTGTGTAAAAATGACATTGATAACGTATAGTATGAGTACCAAGCTTACTGGGCTTAGTTCATAATATACGTATATGGGCCCAGGCCCAATACAACAAATAGCTGGACTGTTAAGCCTGACAAGGGCCATGCTCTGGATATTTCAAAGACGCACGCGAGTACCTTTTTGGCCGCACCTGTGCGCCCCGCGGACAAGCACTGACCGCGGAAGAACACTCGCGTCCGCAAACACGATTATACGTGGACCCTTGCCCGACAAGGGACCCACTCCGACCACTACCAAAGTAGCCGAAATACTAGGAAACCCTAGTATTAGACACCTATAAATAGGAGTCACAGTACATCTCAAAAGGTACATTCTGTCTAATCATTAACTCTTACACATACTCTGACATTCTCTGACAAATATGTGTACTTACTCTCACGCCGGAGCTTAATCGTGGGGTCCGTCCCCACGGTAAGGCTAACGGTTTACTTTTAATTGTGCAGAACATCATCACTTCTCTTGCTCTAGTACAAGATCCAGTATCCAAGTCGCTTGAAGGCCCGACCCGATAAGAGACTTGACACGCTACCAAACCCAACACGAATTTTGTACTAACAAGTGGCGCCATCCGTGGGACGCTTACGCAACCACGTTTTCTTAAAAACTCACCATGAGCACTCACGAACAAATCACAAACAATCCCACGTCCGCCGTGAGGAACACAGGGGGGAGGAATGGTCCCCAGGGTATGGAAGAGCCTATGTCTGATGAGGTGCTTAGGGAAATGTGCGACAAAAATTATCACCAACTCTTACCGCTCATCGCCGAAAAAATGCAAAAAGAAAAAGAGCAGAAGGATAGACTCAATGCGGTAAAAGCACGGCTAATCTATGGAGAAGAGTCCGGAGTTAAGATAAGAAACCATGAAGAATCGCACTACTCAGAATCCAAAACACCAACCGCCCGAACAGAACCCCGAAGAAGGCACGGAGGCAGGCATTCCCGAAGCCCGTCACCACACACCAGTGTATTCAAAAGACTCAAGAAGAACAGATCCCCTTCACCACAGCCACGGCCGCGGAAAGAAGGGGGCGTGTTTGAAAGATTGGGAAGAAAGGAGCCAGTTACATCAGCACGTTCTGATAGTCATCGGCGAAGTCCTCAAGCACAAAGAACTGATGTTGAAACAAGAAGGCGTCAACAAAGGCAAACACCTTCTCGTGCAACTAGCCAATATTCGGAAAGTGAGGACAGTGAAGGAGGCCATTGGAAATCTAGGTCAAGAAGGCAGAAATCAAACACCCATGAAGATGATCTCTATCAGCCTTGGACATGCGAGGAAAGAAATCCTTTCACACTGCGGATCCGTAACTTTAGTCTTCCGAGGACTAGGATGCCCAGCCATGTCAAAACATACGACGGAAGCGGAGATCCGGAAGATCACTTAAAGTTATTTCAGTCGGCCGCAAGAACAGAAGGTTGGGCAATGCCGACATGGTGTCACATGTTCAACTCAACCCTCACCGGGAACGCCAGAGTTTGGTTTGACAAATTACCAAAAGAGTCGATTGATAGCTATGAAGACCTAAGGACAGCGTTCAGGGAAAACTACCTTCAGCAAACAAAGCACATCAAAGATCCAGTGGAGATACACCACATCAAGCAAAAAGACGGAGAGTCTACGGAGGATTTCATGGAAAGATATAAGGCAGAAGTCCTGGACGTAGAAGGTGCTCCGGAATGCATGAGAATCTCCGGATTTATGCACGGAATAACGCACCCGGGATTAATCAAGCGTCTATATGAGAGAATCCCAAGATCTGTGGACGAAATGTATAGAATGACTACGTCTTTCTTACAAGGGGAAGTTGCCGCACTCAGTCACAGTCGGAAGAAGGCATCTTCACCATGGAAACCATCAGAAGGAGGGGACAAACCAACTTTCAAAAAAAGCTTCAAAAATAAGCAAAGGCCGGACCGTAAGCCAGATAGATTCTCACTCCTCACTAAAACACCAAAAGAAATTTTCGCTCTGGAAAAGGGAAAGTTCAAAGCTCCGCCCCCAATGGTAACTCCGGTAGAAAAAAGGGATCCGACCAAGTACTGTGAATTTCATTCAGATACAGGGCATAACACAAACGAATGCATGCAGCTGAGAAAGCAAATAGATGAAATGATCAAGGCCGGAAAACTGTCACAATTCATCAAGGAACTAAAACAGAATGAAAAGGCGAAAGCACCGAAAAAAGGGGAAGCGTTTGGAAAGGATAAACCCTTGACTATACTGATGATCCAACCGTGGGAAAGAGTGGCCAAGCCCAGGATTACCCAGAGCTTCTCTCCGGAGACGGCAATGTCTTTCCCACCTCTAAATGAAGAAGACGGGACGGAGAGCCCGATGATCATCGAAATCGAAATGGGCGGACACTTTGTGCACAGAGTATACATTGATGGTGGAGCATCCTCGGAAGTCTTGTATGAACATTGTTTTGCAAAGCTCCGCAAAGAGATAAGGGACCAAATGGTTCCGGCTACCACTCACCTTATTGGATTCAGCGGAGAGACCATTTGGCCGCTAGGTCAGATAGCCTTGCTAGTAAAAATTGGTGATGAAGCACACTCCACTTCTGCTTGGATGAATTTCATGGTCATCAGGTCACCATCTCAACACAATGCAATAATAGGCAGACCGGGCATAAGGAAAATCCGAGCTGTACCATCAACGGCACATGGAATGTTGAAGTTTCCCGTTGAGGGCGGCACGGTAACATTACAGAGCAGTAGGGTCATCCCTATGGAATGTGCTATGATCTCCGGACCTAGCAACCAGACTCCTGTAGTTAGCCAAATACCGGAAGTGAAAATAAATGTAGCAATCCATCCGGAATACCCCGAACAGACAGTGGCCATAGGTTCAACATTAACAGAAAAAGGGCGAAAAGAATTATGTGTCTTGCTAAAACAAAACTTGGATATTTTTGCCTGGAAGCCAGCTGATATGACGGGCGTCCCACGTAGCATCGCGGAACACCGCTTGAATATCCGGGAAGGATATTCACCAGTCAGGCAAAAGAAAAGAGGGCAGGCACCTGATTCGTTGATAGTATACACTTAAAATACACAAGTAAGAATCAATGATAAAAAGATTCCGGAAGAGATATTCCCGGG
>BQNB010010843.1:23866-72668 GCA_026074375.1 Tanacetum coccineum | reverse complement strand
TATATATTTTTTTTCGTTGTTGAAACTTGCATGAAGAAATCAAATGTGATTAAACAGTAATTTGATTATTCGTATAAAATCACAAGTGATTTAACACTAACACCATATGTGATTTAAGACTAATATTGAATTACATGTGATTTTATTAGAATTGCAAATTATATGTGGTTTAACACTAATATCACATGTTTATTTTATTAGTGTTTAATCACATGTGGTTTATCATGCAAGTTTCAACAACGAAGAAAAAACATAAAAAAATAAAAAAATAAATAAAAAAAAGTTTGTCGAAAATATTCAAAGTGCATATCTATAGAAAGATAATTAAATGTTCGTCGTGATGGTATATTTTTTTCCGTTTAACAATTAACGGTTTAAGAGATATTAATATCTGAAAAAGAAGGATGAAAATGAGTTTTGGTTTTAATATAATTCATTGGATCAAAACGGAGAGGGAGTGTGCGGATTAGTCCCTTAGTATCAAAATAAAGTTTGGTATCCAACTGAACTTAAATCTTATTATTTGCGGTTTATTTTCAAGATAAAAACATTTATTACATGTCCTAACCAGTGTTCTAAAAGGTGCGTCATGGTGGCGTCGTGAAGGTGCGAAGCACATTACGAAGTAGACTAAGGCTGCGGCTCTAGGCGTGACTTGAGATGAGGCGTGAAAAAGCCCGCAAAAACGTAAGGCGTGACACTTTTTTTGGATTCAATTCTGATTAAAAAAATTAATGAAAAAGATTAATACAATGATAGGTTTTTAACTTTATTCATTATTTACAACACTTTTTGTAAACCATATATATATGAAATATGATATATAAATATATAAATATTTTCATATTTTTTGCTACTTTAAGCCACACTTTAAAAACGCAAAACTTTCGTCGTGATTTGTAAGACGTGAAACTTGATGATGTCCATACTGTTACGCCCTGGGTAGCGGACGTCGGAAGAAGGAAAAGGGTGAAGTGTTACGTCCAAGGTAGCGGAAGGCAGAAGAGAAAGGGAGTTGGTCGCGGTAGCGGAAGTCCGGATAGCACGAGGATATCGTGTTAGGATAACTATAATTATGTTTTATGTTTAATAGGATATGTGTTTATGTCGTGATAAGATAAATGTTGGAGTCATATTAGGATATGTGTTTGTGTCATATGAGATTATCTCATAAGTGTCTATTTAAAGTTTCATAATCTAATGAAAGAATGAATCAAGTATTAGTCAAATAAATCATCTCTTCTTCTTCTCTTTATTCTTAAGGAGTTCGCACACGCTAAAAGTGGTGTTATTATCTGATACAACCTCTAACCAGGTCGTATCAATTGGTTTTTTCATTGAGAGTCCTTGTTGAGAGGGCTTTCGATTTAGGGTTCCAAAAAAAATATTGTTCATCGAGTACTGTTCATCGGTACCATTCACCAGAGTTACTGTTCATCGGTACTGTTCATCAGTAAAAAAAATTGTTCTTCGAGTTATTGTTCGTTAGAGTACTATTCATAGCATGGATGAGAACATGATTCGGTTGTTACTCAAGGATCAAGCAGACACATCGGAGAAGCAGGCGCAACATGTCGCGGCCTTTCGGATGCAGTTTGATGCATTGCGTGCTGAGTTACAGACTACTAGGGGACTACTACAAACTTGTTATGGGGGCGAAGGTGATTTAGGATCAACGTTACCACGTTCCATGCGATTGGATGTGCCTAAGTTTAATAGGGTGGATCCTGAAAGTTGGATTTTTTCGATTAATGAATATTTTGCTTTGTTAAATACACCGGCCGATCAGCGGTTGAAGGTGGTAGGGTTCAACTTGGAAGGTGTGGCTACCGAATGGTTTCAGTGGATGACAAGGAATAGGGTAATTACCGATTAGGACAAATTTATAGAAAGTGTTAGGAATCGTTTTGGGCCGTCAAAATATGAAGATCCACGGGGGGCTTTGTTGAAGTTGTTACAAACCGGGCCAATAGAGGATTATCAATGAGAGTTTGAAAAACTCATGAATAGGGTTACAGATATACAAGATTTATTGCTCATCTCTTTCTATATCTCAAGGCTTAAACTCAACCTACAACGTGAATTGTTGGTTTCGAAACCAACAACTCTTGGTGACGCGTTTTCATTGGCACGTATTATCAAAGCTGGCTTGGACGACCAGGCGGCTCCTGTAACGATCCAGGCAAGTAAAACCGTAATGAGCTTTGGGAATCAAAAGCAGACGATACCTCGGGTGGGGATTGCTTTGTCAGTCGTCAATGTGAATAAGCCTCCTTTGTTACCGATGCCTCCTCAAATGACCTCTAATGTAAATACCAAGCCACTTGCTATTAAGTGGAAATTTTTGGTGGAATGCCAAGAGCGCCTTAACAAGTGCGTACGTGGGCATAAATGCCCGAGGAAATTCTTGTTGTTAATGGCTGATGAGGATGATGACACGGTCCAAGAGTCAGAGCCGGATACATTATATACAACTGAAAGTCATGATATTTCTATACTTAATTCTTTAATTGGGCAGGGGAGTCTGCGTTCTCTCTAACTATAGAAAATAATTGGTATCGGTGATGTTTATGAGCTCATAGATAATGAGGGCAGCCATACTTTTGTTCAACCGAAGGTGGGGGAGCGGATACGTCGGCAAGCTATGGTGACGGGTCGGCCGTACCAGTGGGTTGGAGGATCACCTGCGGAAGCCATATGGGAATGGATGTCGGACTCTCAATCGGCATATTCTTCGTATCACCTTAAGGGCAAGGTGAATTTTGAAGGAGTGAGGAATGTTACGTCTTGGGCAGTGGACATCGGAAGAAGGAAAATGGTGAAGTGTGACGTCCAAGGTAGCGGAAGGCGAAAGAGGAAAAAGGGTGTTGGTCACGGCAGCAAAAGTCCGGTATAACAACCCGTATTTTTCATCAATGTAATTATCCATATATTAAATTAGATGCACTGTAATATCCATTTATTATATATATACCACCTTTTTACAGGGAATTTTTTTTGCTTTATCTCATTATGCAACGTAACTTGCATCCTAAAGTAAACAAGCTCACGCAATCTCTACCAACGCCATCTATATCTATGTTTATATCATATAAACATCCTAATATGTCAAGTCTATATCTTAATATCATTTTATCAAATACATTACCCATTTAACATAACATTTACAACATTTTATCAAAACGGGCTTTAAACGTTAAACGTTTATATCAAAACCCTAATTATATGTAATGTATACAAATAAACTAAATGTGCAAGTATTCAAAGCATGTGTACAAGTGTACAATGCACAACATTTGAATTATATTTTCCCTCCAAGTTAATGTACAATACATTAAAGCTCAATGTATAAATCAACAATGCACGAATTCAAATAAGCTTATTTTCTACCATTTTCATTCTAGATTTCTTACTACCACTTTAACACAAGGTACAAGCACTTAATTCATTACTTTTAAACCCTAAACCTAAACCCTAAATCCTTTCTAAACTCTAATCTAAAACCCTAAACCCTAAACGAAACCCTAAAATCCTAATTTCACTTTAAACCTAAAACTAAACCCTAAACCTTAAAACTAAGCCCTAAACCTTAATCCTAAACCCTAAACCTTAATCCTAACACTAATCCTAAACCTTAAACTATCTTAAAAGCTAACCCTAACTCACCCTAAACCCTAACCTGAAATAAAATGAACCTGGCACCCCTTTTTATCCATTTTGACCCATTTTTAAGTCAAGCTAGCACCCTAACTCCTCAAGCACCTCCATGACATCACCACCATGTCACCAAGAAGCCTACCAAGCACCTCCATCACCACCTTGGCCACCAAGTCTTGCTTTGTCACCTCCTTGTCACCCATATCCATTCGCACCCTTATAACTCCCACACCTTGCATTCCTAGTTTCCTAGCCCACCTTACTCATCACTAGCCCTCCCTCAGTCACTAATTTCTACCTCCTTGGGGCCACCACACCAAGAAAACTAGCACCATGGTTTTATTAACCCGTAAATAGCCGAAACATACAAACCATTCAAACACACCTAAAAAAAACGTATAACCACTTAAATGGAGTCTTAAAATAGACCAAAGAGGATCAAGTGATGTCCCTAAGCTCAGAATAGAAGCCAAGAATTAAGAAAAAGGAGCCCTTGAAATCGTTACTAGGCGTACGAACCCAAAAACCCTATTTTGACCCATTTCTAGCTCAAGTAAGCTTAAATCTTGTTCAATAAGCTTATAATATGTATTAGAACTATCATAAGGTCTATTAGATCCTATATGAACTCTTGTTAAAGCCTTAAATCCTCAAACCCATGCGTTTTTGGTTAAAACCCTAAAAACGACTCGTTTTGATTTTCTAGCTAACGAATCCTTTTTCTAAACTTTGTTACGTTATAACATCTTATTTTTTCTTATTCTAATAAGCTATAACCTGCAAATATCATTTGGAATCCTAAAATAAGCTTGCATGGCTTTTTGGACTTGTTTTGCAAATATATTCCATGCTAGGGGTATATATCGTAACTTTCTGAAATTTATAACTAGAGGGGCTGAAAATGTCATTTTCCTAAAGTTATAACTATAAGGACCTATCTTGCCAAGTTTCAAAGTTAAAGGTTTAAATTATATATACTTATATAAAAGACTAAACTTGTAAAAGTTTATAAATCGAGGGTATATATTGCCATTTTTGCAAACTTAAAAATATAAAATATATTATTTTTATGTAAATTATAAAAATATATATTAATCTTATAAAACCCGATTTTATTAAAACTTGACACAATTATCGTTATTAATCAACGATCGACGCATTATAAAACAATTACGTTATATAATTAACGTAACTTATCATCGACTAGCTTTTGAAGAAACTTAAAATTTTATCGTATCACGTTACTAGGGAGCTTCATGTGAGGAGTTTCATTTGGGTATACGTTTTGACGAGTTTGCTGGGTTTACGATTTAAAGTGCCATGGCTCCTCAAATGTTTACTACATGACCTCTGAATTATGATGGCCCGAACACTGACACAATACTTCCATAAATTAATAAATCAAAGTAATACGTTAAACTTTATAAAGTTTTGAAACATAAAACATCACACTAAGACTTGACATATTACCCTTGGTTGCGTGACGTAACTGTTACTTTCACTTGATATACTTTTGCCGTCAATCAGATTTCCCCTGTTAAGGTGAGTTCATAGCCTCGCATTTTAACTCTTTTAAATATTTTATAAACCCGCGAGGGGGATACATGCTACACTCAGTGTCATGAGCTTAGACGCAATAATACTATTTTTTATAATAATTGTACTCATTGCAATTATTACACTTATGGGTGTATAACAACGTAACCCACTATTGAACTTGTATTCAAACTGTTTAACATAAACCTATGAATTTCACTCAACCTTTGTGTTGACTTTTAGTGTGTTTATCTCAGGTAACTAAGCACCTTATGGCACGGACTTAAAGATGGCTAAACTGTTATCATTCAAACTTTATGTTTTCATGTAGATTTTGGGACCTCTATTTGTAAAAACTCTGATGAAATAGTGAATGATAACTTATCTTTTAAAAACGTCTCTTTTTAGTCATTTTCTATGATTATGACTGTTGTACTATGAAATAATACCCCAGATTAGCTGTAACACCCCTATTTTTACAATATAGCAGCGGAAGCTAACCTAGGGTATTACTTCATGGATACAACAATCATAATCATATAACATGACCCAAAAGAGACGTTTATTCAAAAGATATGTTATCATTCATTTCAAATCAGAGTTTTACAAAGGCAGGTCCCAAAATCTAGAAACATAAAATGTGAATGATAACAAGTTTTAGCCATCTTCATGTCCATGCCACTCCATGCCATAAGTTGCTCAATTACCTGAGATAAACATGCATAAAAAGGGTCAACACAAAGGTTGAGTGAAATTCATAGGTTTGAAATGTAATAGTTGAATACAAGTTATAGTGGAAATACTGGTATTGCAGGGACAATCATCATGGGGAACATTATTTATTGCATCTAAGCTCATGACATCAATACATTAACAGGGAAATCACCGTAGTGATATTGGTTAGGGACAGATGTCCCCGTGGAAAAGGTAACTTGCCAAGGTTACCTATTAGGACAAATATAGTGCGTTTGGCTACCCCAAGCATGGGTATACAAACGGGAGCCGTCACCCCCAATAGATCTATTCACAATATTCGCGTTCACTCGCAATGCAAGTAATTAATGATTCATGATATGGAAATAATGGCACTGGAAGCTACTTAGGCAATAATATATCTGGATAGCATACAGTTGGAAAAACACTTGCATTCATGGTTTATATCAGGTATCACAGGTTTATAAAGTATTCAAAAGATTGAAATATGGGGTTATGAATTCATTAAGCCTTTGAAAAGTAATCACATTGTTATAAGATAAACGAGTATGTAAAAGAGTTTGTAACAAGCATGTATCCCCCTCGCGGGTTTATAAAACATGTAAATAAGTAAAGGCGAGGTTATGAATCTCACCTGATAGGTAGTTGTAATAAATATTCTGAAAGCTCACGACCTTATCACAATCTTAACAGGGAAGGTTGATATAGTAAATGATAGTAAACAGCCACGTCACGCAACATGAGTAAATATGTTGAGTCTTAGGAAGATTGTACTCTAGAACTTTAGTTTTAAGAGTTATGAGTTTGATTGAAGAGTTTGGAATTATTGTATCACTGTTCGGGCCATCATAATTCAGAAGTCATTCAGTAAACGTTTGAGGAGCTAGGGCACTTTAAATCGTAAACCCAACAACTCAGTCAGAACCGTATCCAACGATAAACTCCTTAATATGAAGCTTCCCTAGTATTGTGATATGATATAATCGGTATGAAGCGTTTTATCCATATCTGGAAATGTTAAGGCACGAGAAGCGTTAATTAAAGTATAGTCTCATAAGGTTTTAACATATTTTATACTTTTTCAAAACTGTTACATTTTAGACATTGAGTTTGAAAGTGGCAAAAAATATACCCCTTGGGGTTTGCACTTTTACGAAGTTTGGTCCTTCAATTGCTTAAAAAAGATATACAAGTAAACCTTGTACTTTGGGAAAGTGACATAATAGACCCCTATATTATAACTTTGATAAAATGACATTTTCAGCCCTTTAGTTTTAGTTTCAGAAAGTTACATTATATACCCTTGCTATGGATAATAATTACATAACATGTCAAATTGCCATGCCAAGCTTTTTTTAACATTTCAAAAGATATTTTTAAGTTATATAAACCGAAAAATATGAGTTTTAACGTAACGCAAGTTTTTAAAATAACATTCGTTAGGCTAGGAAGGCAAACGGAGTCAAATTAGGGTTCAAAACGTTAACGCGCGGGTGTTTTCAAGTTGAAACATTCCTTCATTAATCCAATAAAGTGGTTAGTCTTAATATTAGTTTAGCATGCTAGGATCGTTTATAACAAGTATTTAATCATTTTATAACATTTAGTTTTAAGAAAAAACGGCCGAATTTAGGGTTTAGGGTGTACGGCCTTTTTTTTTTCCCCCATTAACCTACCACCCGATCCCTTTTTGGATCAAAATGGAAAATGTGCTGATTGATTTGGAAAACTTTAACAAGGTATATTTTGGGATTTACATATGAACGTTATAGGGCGTTAGTAGCAGAAAGTAGACATTCAAAACCCTGGGTTTAGGAAGCTTCAAGGAGCAAAAATGTTGGAAATGGTCGTTTTCGGGTAGTCATTTCCACTCGTACGCCTTTGTATATTGTTTCCCGTGGCTTCAATTTCTAAGCTTCGCTTGCTTGATCTTTTTTATATGATCCTAGATAATAATGTAGCAGAGAATTTTGCTTTTTTGGATAGGGGTTATAAAAGAAGAAGTGGGGGAATGAGTTTAAATAAAGTATTATGTTGCTCCATTTATAGTGTTACAACACTTAGAGGCCAGAAACTTTGGATAACCAGGTTAGGTTCTTGGGGGGGTGATGCGGAGAGGCTAGTTGGTGAGTAATGAATGTGATGCAATGGTGGAGGTGGTTCTAGACGTTTTAGGGGTTTTTGTTGGTTTGATTTATACATGGATGTTTTTGCACAGCCACATCAGTTCGTTAAAATGGTTGCCATTTTACAAACTTGGTAATTCGTTGAAGCTCAAACTACCAGCATTGTTAGATATTTGGTCCTCTAACAACGTTTAGTTTTACTAGTATTTAAGGGTTACTATAGAAAAATATTTAGAGATATAGCTATTTACTTAAAAGGTTTATGGTGCAGAATCTGCGTACCTTTGCCATTTCGGCTGTAACTAATTCATCCGACGTCGAATCAGGTTGATTCCACCGGCAAAATGATCACAAGACATAGGGCTACAACCTAGTGTTTTCACTTAATATCCAGATCCTATTGATATTTCTCAGATCCTATGTTTTATAGACTGATCTGATTTGAACTAGGGCCTGGTTTTATGGTTTTTAGGGTTTTTTTAAAACTAGATTAGGGTTTTCTTGGTTTAATTCTTGAATATTGTTGTTGAAATGATGAATTGTTGATAGAATATGATTGTTAATGTTGTAATTTAAGTTATTACAACTTATTTGAGTGTTGGTTTGGGGTTATGATGGATAAAAACCAAGAATAGAAAGGATCATGATTTATATTTTTGCTCGGGTTAGGGTTGTTTGACTTTTGGAATTAGGGTACACCATTGTAATTGAGGTTGTAGTAGCTTGTACACATGTTGGTGATGAGAAAAACAGATGGAAAAATGGAGGTAAAACGATATTTTGGAGTTGTAGGTCATGCTTCATGACTTGTACATTGTGCTTTATAAGACTTGTACATTGACTTAGAGGGAGTTTATATTTCAAATGAGATGTTATATTACTTGTACATATGCTTTAGTAGCTTGTATATTCACTTTAGATATTTACCCTTCATGAAATTAGGGTTTAGAGGTATACGATAACGGTTTAAAGCGTTTTGATATAACGTTGCAAATGGTACATTATAGAAATATGTACTTTGTAATTTGCATATTAAGATATTGGACTTGACATTTTATGTTATTTTGCTTTATGTAGTAATGGGTGTAGATATTTTTTCGTTTTTTTTTTATCTTATTATTTGTGTTGTTTTTGTTTTTGGTTTTTTTTTTTTTTTTATTGACATTTTCTTTAATTTTTTTGACTATAATGAAGACAGGATGACCATAGATAGGTTGCGTGAGCTCGTCTACTTTAGTTATGTAAGTTACATGACATACTGAGATATGGACAATACAACTAATGTAATAAAGCCAAAAAAATTCCCGTTTAATTGTTGATAATAGAAAAAAATAGGTTTGTATTTGATCGAAAATTTCTTGGGTTGTTATATTTAGTTAGTAATATCAATAGTTATGTAACTTTACATACCATTCGGGGGAGATATAGCGGCACGAGGACTTTCTTGGATGGAATAGAAAGTAGTTATAGTTAAGGTTTACCTTGTTCTCTATAACGTTGGCTCTTGATTTCCAAATCTGTAACAGCCCCCATTTTTCATATAGCAGCGGAAGCTATTCCGGGGTATTACTTCTAAGGGTACAACAGTCATTAATCATAGAAACGAATCAAAAAGAGTAGATTTATGAAAATAACACAGTTAACTTTCACTTTATTTCACTCAGAGGTTTTTCAAAAGAAAGGTCCCAAAACATCTGTTCAATAAAGTTTGAATGATACGGTTTTTCCATCGTCTTGTCCTTGCCACTCCGAGCCATTAGTGAACCTGAGATAAAACATGCTAAAAACGTCAAACAATGCTTGAGTGAATTCCATTGGTTTAAGTAATATAATTTGAATGCAAATGCGATATTAGGTTAGTTGATTTACACCAGTATTGAAAAACATATTTATTATTGCCAATTCAACTCATGAATCCGAAAGCCTAGGTATGGTGATACGTTATAGCCCCTGTGGGTACCTTTGCCAAATTACCCGCGTGATTTCTAATGATGTGCAATTGGTTACATGTAACTGGGTACACCAACGGGGAGTCCAGCTCAAATAGATCTATTCACATCATTTGCGCTTCTTCGGAGATAATTAACGGTTCTGTTATGGGGACTTAAGGCAAGCAATGAGGTATTTATGGGGGGGTGGGGGTGGTGGTGAGGACATTAGTAAATTGAAATAGCCATACAAAAATAATTGAATCATGTTTATAGCATGTAGCCCCCTCGCGGGTTTATAAAATATTGAAATATTGAAATGCCCGAGGCTACGAACTCACGCTGAACAGTTATATGGGGAGAATTGATAGCACTGTATATGAATATGAATTGTAACGGATTCGTCACGGGCAACTGGGTATATATGTCATGTCCTTAGTTATGATTGGAAATATGTAAAGATTTTACATCGATGTCGGTTTTTTATATTAAATTTATCATAACAACGTCGGGCCATTCATAATTAGAAGTCATTCAGTAAACGGTTTGAGGGAGCTAGGGCACTTTAAACGTAAACCCAACAACTCAGTCAGAACGTAATACCAAGATGAAAATTCTTATATGAAGCTCCCTAGTATTGTTGTTTGATATGAATCCGGACATGATTATATGAAAGCGACTCGATGATGAATGATTATATATAGTTATAACATAGCGTTTTAAGCATTTTTATTCATATCTGGAAATGTTAAGCACGTTCTAGCGTTAATTAAGTTAGTCTTGTCATGTTTTAAATGTTTTTTAGACCTTTTTCAAATGATACATTTTAGACCCTCTTTAAGTTTGAAAAGTGCAGAATATACACTTGGTTTGCTACTTTTACGACTTTGGTCCCTCAAGCTTTAAAAGATTTATACCATAGTAAACCTTTGTAATTAAAAGGTCATAATAGACCCCTGCAGTTATAAACTTGGACAATAAGGACTTTTCAGTACTTTTAGTTTAAGTTTCTGAAAATTTACGATATATACCCCCATTGCATGGATTATTAATTACAAACATGTCCAAATTGCCATGCTAGATTTATTTTAACATTTCAAAATAGACTTTTATAAGTTATAATAAACTAAAATATAAAGATTTAACACAACGCAAGTTTAAATTAACGATTCGTTAAGCTAGGAAGCAAAACGGGTCATATTAGGGTTTTAAAATGAAAACGCACGGGTTTTAAGTTCAAATTCTTTCATGACTTATCAAAGTGCTTATTTTAATGTTAGTTAAGTTTATTGGGATAGATTATAACAATAGTTTACAATCTTAGCTTATAGATTAAGTAAAAACATGAAATTAGGGTTTCGGGTGTACGGTTTTGGATCAAAAAGGTATAACACATAGGTTTTTGAGTTCAAAGCTTTATATTATGATTTTAGCATGATCATATGAACATTATAAAGGTATGAATACAGAATATAAGCTTAGAGAACTTGGTCTTGAGCTTATAGCTTAGAAACGGGTCGGAATCGGGACTTTAGCTTCGGACGCTTAGATAAACGACCTCCCAGGGCATTCGTTTCTTGATTTCTTTTGCTTCTTTCTTAACTTGATTTATTCTTAAGACCTTCTTATTAGCACTTAAGGTGCAAAGTATTGCTGCCTATATTGGGTATGAGATAGAGAGTGGGGGATGGATGAGAAATGAATGAAGTTCTATGGTCCTATTTTATACTAGTTGAGATCAAAGGGTTAAGGAAAGCTTAGATAGGATGTGAGACTCTTTGGAGGGTCTATTGTTAAGATGTTTTTAAAGTTAGAATGAGTTGTGAAGGATAGGAAGCTAGAATGATGGTGTGGATACCCCCTTGGGTTGCCGCGGCTGTTTTGGCTCAAAAAAGGGTGATGTGGCTTTCTTGGTGACCAAGGGAGGCAAGATATTTATGTTAGCAGGTGTGTAAGCTGCTTAGGGTTGCATGTGTATGAGTTATTTGCAAGAAAAAGGGTTTAAAAATGGGGTAAAGCATTGCAAAAAGGGAGGTTGGTGGGGTTTGTTTGGGTTATACTCGGGCTCGAATTGTGGTTTATTTGGTCTTATAATTTCGCACTCATTTCTTTTAGTGATGATCAGTTACATGATCTTTATGGTTGTATTAAGGATTGATCAATGGAACATTTATGCAAGTGGGTTTGGGTTTTTAAAACGGGGTCAAAATGAAGAATTGAGGCGCGGGTTTCATATGGTTGCGCTTAGGTTTACTAGGGTTTTCTAGGCTTGGATTTCGTGTACATTAGATTAGGAATGATAGGTTACTATCCTAAGATTAGTAATTAGGATTATAATCAAAACGTTTTGATAGTGTGGTTTGGGTTAAATGAATAAAAGGTCAAAATCATAATTAGGCACAATTTGGGTTTTCTGGATTGTTTTTGTTCAATTGAAGTAAGAATGATGAAATGATAATGGATTATGATTTGAGATGTTGTAATTTGTGTTATTTATAACTTATTTTATGTATTGTTTAGGTTTTACAATGGATAAAAACGAAGAAACGAGTCATGGTTTAGAAACTAGCTCGGTTTTAGGGTTTAGGGTTTTGAATTAGGGTTTTGAGTGCAAAAAGATGTATGAAAGTTTATGAATAGATTAATTAGTGTTTACACATTGTAAATATTGATTGTAGTAGCTTTGATGTTCATATACAGTGGTGGTGAAGAAATTTGATGAAACGCTCCTTGGGTCCTCTTTAGTACGATGCTTACGTTATTCTCTTTTTGTGACGATTGTCATCTCATGAGGGTAATCGGCTATTTTGGAGATCTATTAATGACTTGTACATCGAGCTGTTTTAGAGACTTGTACTTTGACTTGAAGAGATTTTATATTTCAAATGAGATGTTATATTGCTTGTACATATGCTTTAGTAGCTTGTTCATTTACTTTAGATGTTAATCCTTCATGAATTAGGGTTTTGGGAGGCATCCGAATAAACGGTTTAAGCCCGTTTTGATTATAACGTTGCAAAATGTGTAAATTATAGGTTAAAGTTACTTTGTAAATATGATTTTATGATATTGGACTTGATTATTATGATGATTGCTTGACATTTATGAAGATATATTGCAATAGATAGCGTTGCCCTAAGCCCGTTAACTTTAGTCATGCAAGAAATGTTGCATATTGAGATATTGGCAAAGTAAGTAATGTAATGTAATAAAGCGAAAAATTTCCCTGAAAAAGGTGAGTTCATATATAACTGATAGATTGTACATCATCTAACTTAATAGATGGATATTTATATTTATGAAAATTATGGGTTGTTATACCATGTCACATGAAGAAGAAGCCAAATTCATGCAAACTTTCTGTCGTACTCGTTTTTACAATGATTTCCACGACCTTGATTTAAACCGCGATAATTGGCATTCAAGCGGGAGAAACGATTACAACCGATACAACTATCAATCTCATTCTGATGATAAAATCGATTTTCAAAAACAACTAAGCGATTTCATAAAAGCTCAACACTCGACCAATTTCTCTTTTGTCAAAGATTCTTTCATGGATCTCAAAAACAAACTCAAAACAATAACAAAAAACCATCAAGCATCAATTCAAAATCTTAAGCTAAATTCGACAGACTTGCTGACAAGCAATCTGGTCGACCTTCTGGATCTCTTCCTAGTAACACTCAACCTAACCCAAAAGGTAGTTCATCTAAACCTTACCAACCATCGCAAGCTCGAGTACGAGATTGTGAATACCGTATTACACGGAGTGGGGTAAATCCTATGGACACACATGATAACCACAAGGATTAATAAATTGATTCTTGAAAACTCTTATCAATCTCGATAGCGATGATGAAGATGATGACCTGTACACACCACTAAAACCTAAAACACCAAAACTAGTCAAAGAAACACTGATACCCAAACCATACAAACCAAAATTCCATATCCTCAACGCCTTAGAAAAGAGAAAATGTAGCTCCCCACCCAAATAAATTAATGGATAAATTTCCTTAATGATTCTGGTCCGTTTCGAATTAACGTACCTCTTGTCGATGTTTTAGCCGGAATGCCAACTTTTATTATTTAAAATAAGGGGAGAAAATGTAATTAAAATATGATTTATTCGACTCAATGTGCTGAAAAGTAAGAAAAGGTTTTATGGTTCGATCTTACACCCAACATCTTAATTTCACAACGATTCTGAGGTCATAAGGTGGTTAGGTTAGGAATCAATCCTATGATCCAACCAGAACTGGAGGATCTACCCAAGGATAATCCAAAGTTAGAAATAGTAGTCCTTAGGTATGATTGGAGATGAATGTATATGGGAATAATGCTGACTAAGATTGAGCTAACACTGGAACAATCACAACAAGGTGTTAGTAATGACTTCTTGGTAAGCATTGAAGGCGTTAAAGAATGAAAAAGAAATGTATGGATAAAGGGTGTAAACAAAGAAGCCCTCCACACAACTTAAGGCAGAAACCGGGTCAATACATATGCTGTCAGAATCACATGTTGATTGCTGACATTGAAGACGACATCATGGACCCAGTGATGCAATGCACAACCCTCCCCAGCCATTCGGGTTTCTCTCAACAAAAACTTGTCTCATTTGTCACGGAGATACACACGTTCTCTATAAACATCTCATTCCAAGATTGTTGATATTGAATAGGTGGAAATCTGCTCAAGCCTCCGAGTACTAAAACCAAAATGCACTAATCGAGTCTAAAGCCAAGAGATTAATAAAAATCTCGTTAGGACACATTCCATTTCAAACATTTGTTGAGCATCATCAAGTTTACAAGCTGTTAACAAGAGTCCTACGCAATCTCATTGTGCTATTTTCCAGAACATCCGAGTGATACTTATGTATTCACAATGAAGATGGAAATCCTGCTTGAGCCAGCATCAAACAAGCTCTTGGTAGGTGACTTACGAGATTCTATATGAATCAAACTTGTGACAACTGGTTCTCGATTTGGTCCAGTAAATGAATTGACGGTTGATGAATTTTGATAAAAAGATTAAAAGTCCCGATGTGTTACAAAATCGCTTTTACAGGTAACACGTCGATTGATTTTCAAATTAATTTTCTTGATTATCACTAACGTAAACCTGCAGGTTAAAACAGTGGTGACGGTATCCCAATCAACCAAAGTCGATTCATTACCACATATTCATGCTCATTCTACACAGACAAACAATTATGAAAGCTCAAGATTTAAAGACAAAGACTTCCGCAAACTCTGATCTAAAGCTTTCAATATGAGGCACAATATGAGAATGTTGGTCAAAGACTCAAGATCGCAAGATGGCATAGACATTAAAGACAATGTCAAAGGCTCAAAAGTAAAGATCGCAAAGCATGAATGAACAAGCCTACAACAAAGAACAAAGAGAAAGACCAAGACCACATGAGCTTAACAATGAAAGCAATCTCATTGATCTCATGAAGGAGTGTCGTCAATGAACTCACTTCGGGGGAGATTGTTAGCCTCAAAATATTGAGTCGAACATGAAGTTCGTTCATTATGTATTTAAGTCTCGGTCAATCAATTAGTTAACGTTGTAATAGAAATGTATCGGGAATCAGGCTCGATAGTTAATCTAATATTGTATATGTTTCGGGTTTAATCCCAAGCAAAACCCGAGCCCGGGTCCTAGTCAAATATCCCGAACGTCACTTAATGTGTCGGGGTATATAAGTAACTTTTCCACCAAGGAAAAGTAAGTTGGTTCATTTATAAAAATTCCATTTTCCTTTTTCTAATTTCTCTCTCAACTCTCTCTCCTCTTTCTCTCTCTAAATCAACTCACTTTCTTTCTCTAATTTCTAGTTCTAAAATTAGTGATTGTTGTATGAAGTGTTAATCGGGATCATACAGTATGCGACCTATTATTCAACAGAGTCTAGTCCCTACATATTTAATGCATTGCAACTTCGGTGTTGTTTGGGCATAGGCTAAGAGTCTGAGATACCTTTCCATATAGTAATGCATATAGGTGGAACAAATAGGATCACTAATAACGTCCTGCTTTCCTCGATTTAAGTGGTTGTATCATTGTAGGTGGTGGCTTAGTACTAACTAATAACGTTATGATCATTGGTAGAGTTTGGATTGTGGACTACCACCTAACACAAATTACCATTAAGCAATAAGTGGGTAATGTCTCTATGAAGAGAAGGAACAATCAAACCAAGACACCAACAAAGTAAATATCTAGACTAATAGTAAATAATAATCACAAAAATGACAACTTTGCAAAATACGAGATATATAAGCTATGCAAAAATAGATGGGAAGCATAGCAGTTATAGCATTAAACACTTAAGCCCTAAATGCATCTACATGAAGGACCCCTAGGTTATAGTCTAGGCTCAACCACCTACTTCTCTATAACCAAAGGCTCTGATACCAATCTGTCACACCCCGCCAAGGCAGAAACGCAAGGCAGAAACGCAAGGCGTAACATCATGGATATCATCACAACACAATGGCGTCTATAAAGAGAATTCTACATGCAATAAATAAGCAAAGTATAGACACTTGTGTCATAACAATACTCATAAAACTAATCTAAATCCAAAAGGCGTCTTTATTGATGAAACAAAAGTTCTCGCCAACATAAAGACATGCAACAATTATCCATAATCCAAACAATGCAAAATTTAAAACAATAAAGCAATAAACTCCATAACATCCTATGGTTTCCTTCTAGCCACTTCTCTCTATCTTATTCCTATGGTGCTCACCTGAAAATGATGCTTAAACGTCAACATAAAGTTGGTGAGAGTCATAGGTTTAAGACACACATAACAATCCTTTAAAACCAATTACTATGATAAATAAAACATAGCATGGCAAGACATTAAACGAACTATCATACAAGCTAACATGCAAACACACCAAACCATGTTGAGACGGTCACGCTCAACATCACAAACAAGAGAACGGAACGTGTCCCACGATCCACAACAATGAGACGATCACGCTCATTATCAACAATCCACATCAATGAGACGATCACGCTCACTACTAACAATCCATCAATGTCTTAAGACGATCACGCTCAAGCATAACAAATAAGGGAACGGAACGTGTCCTACGATCCATATCATAATAGCAAGTAGCACATAACATACAATAGTCACGTATAGTCCATGCCTTATTTAAAACACATTATCACAGTAACTAAAATATTTAATACTCATAGCATCATTTTCACCCCAAGAAAATATAAAAAAAGAGGCTATAAAACTCACCTGATGCTTAAGCAAATTCTAAATCCTTGCACGAAACTAAACAATCAAAACAAACACGTGTTACACGCGACCAAGCCAAATGCTTATGCCCATGTAACAGTCATATGATGGATGTCTAAGGTGTTTAATTACCCTCATGGGTCACCACGACACCATGACCAACCTTAACCAACATGTTTACACACTTTTCCAATGTTCAACAATTTACTCGAAAATGTAGAATTTTAATGTCAGTTTACCATTTTCTAAACCACCCCTACCGACCTTTATAAATTTTACCAAAAATCACAGGTTCAATATCATGAGTTTACCATCCCCTTGATTTTTCCACTAATTTATTTCCACTCTTAAGTGCCCCAAATAAAATCAAACTTTTAACTACTCAGTTTCGGATCTAATCGCACACTAAAAAGTTTGGACCTAAAAACCATACTTAGACTCCAAATCAGAAGCTCTCCTTTGGTGGATTTTTAATAGACACATAGAACTAAACTCCGAAAACTTGACAAAAGCTATTACCATCAACGAGATAACAGCCGAACAACACAGCACTAAATTCTGCCGTAATCTAAATCAAGTTCTAACGCGATCTAAACCCTAACGATTACACCAACTAGCATCTAATTGATTACTAAGAACCCTAATTAGATTATAAACTTTAATTTAAAGAATATTATGAAACCTTAGATCCACCATAACTCTTGTTACATGAATTAAATCAATAATTAAATTAATTAAGAAAACTAAACATACCTTAAAGCTTGTTTTCTTCAAAAATCAAAACCTTAACTTTTCTTCTTCTTTTCTTGAGGTATTCGACCGACTAATGCAAGAGGAGGGGAGGAAAATTTTTGTTCTTAGGGTATTATAGGTTAGTATATATAGGATACAAAATTCCCTAATTAGAGTCCTAGTTAAATTGGGCTTTGATTTTCTTTTTTTACCAAAACCGGCCAATATATGTATGCATATATATATTTTTTATTTTTATATATTTATTTATTAATTACATATTTACTAACATTACTTTAAGTTTTTATAAAAACCTAAGCTTATTTGAGTAAACCTTTTTGCGTAAACGCAATTTACTAGGCTTTTAAAATAAATAACTTTTTATTTTTATTAAACCTAACTTTCCAAAAATAGAAATTTCTATTCTTTCTTATTCTAACCACTAAAGCCTATTCATACCTAATTTTACTAACAAATAAATACGTATACGTAATAATACTTACACAGTTAACGCAAAATGCCAAAACCACAAAAGTCATTTCCTTGCCACCAAAAGTGAACGAAAGAAACTTAACCAAATCCATCACCAATTCAATCCCAATGAGATGATCACACTCAATAGACTGATTACCAACTCTCACACAATCCACATAACGCATATAAACACATAAACCATACATTACAACAGATTCATAAGTCAACACTAACGGTTTGACTAACCTGCTCAAGTTATGGTTGTCACATTTGGATCCCTTTGTTATCCAACAAATGATTGTGATGATCTTGGGAAAATGAAAACCAAGGCTGACATTGGCATCTTTATTGGTTATTCTGAATCATCACGAGGATTTCGTATCTATAACCGTCGAACCAAAAATATAATGGAAATGATCCAGGTCAAGTTTGATGAACTCACACCAATGGCTTCTGAATGCAACAATTCAGAACCCGGAATAAACTGAACGAATTTTTAAAATTCATCGGTAGACTCACAATCAGTGCCTTCAAAAACAGACTTGGATAATTTGTTTGGTCCTATGTATGAAGAATACTATGCGACGAGTTCACCAGAAGTGTTGGATAATTCCGCTGCAAATACTCTTGATAATGAAAACACTTCTTCATCATCGTCAATTGTCGTTGAAGAAGATGAAGCTCCTCAAATAGTATCTTCGTCAGTAGAACAAGTTGCCACTGAACCAAACTCTCCAGTCTTGAATGAAAATGCCAATGAATTAGTTCAAGAAGACGCTGCAGATTTTAATGGAAATGTGTTCTACAATGCACCTCCAACTCTTATGTTTGAAGAAGCTGAGTCATCTTCAACATATTAGGATCCATCAAATATGCATGAGTTTCATAAAAAACATCGCTCAAGTGATAAGTGGACTAAGAATCATCCAATTGAACAAGTGATTGGTGATCTCTCAAAACCTGTAATGACAAGGAATCAACTTCAAACTGATGCAGAATTTTGTATGTACACATTAACAGTGAGTACAATTGAACTAAAAAATATCAAGGAAACTATGCTTGATCACAGCTGGATTGAATCCATGCAAGACGAGCTTAACCAGTTCAAACGCCTTGATGTTTAGGAACTTGTCGAATGTCCTATTGGCAGAAACATAATCGCAGTCAAATGGATTTAGAAAAACAAGACTGATGCTAAAAACACGGTTATTTAGAACAAGTCTTGTTTAGTTTCCAAAGGATATGGTCAAGAGGAGGGCAAAGATTTTGAGGAGTCTTTCACACTAGTTGCAAGACTTGAAGGTGTTAGAATCTTTGTGGCATACGCGGCTCACAAGAACTTTCCTAAATATCATATGGATGTCAAAACGACATTCCTAAACGATCAACTGAAAGAGGAAGTTTTTGTTCATCAGTGATGACATCAAATAATGTCACTTTATTATATCATTTATCCCATCTGTTTGCCCACTTTTATATAATTATTGCATTATTTGGTACTTAATTGCTTTAAAGTTGATAAATGCAGTAATTCAGGAGTGTTTTGTGAAGACAAGCTAAAAGGCGCATAATTTGGAGCTAAAACGATGATATTTGAAGATTGCTAAAATTTCACCAATACGTCGTATCCAACTAAAGAGATACGGCGTATCAGCGCTAAAACTTCACAAGAAAACGCGTTTAACGAATTCCCAATACGGCGGATCTATGCTGTCTACATACGCTGTATCCATGAAGATAACTATTCGAAGATACAGTAAATCAAGTAAATTAGGAATGATATCAAAGATTTATTATGAACATAGCGCGCACTCCAAGGAATCTAGCCCAATAAGCCATATCGACCTTGCCAGATACGGCATATCGAGTCTTTTTTCAGACACTATAAATAGAAGTCTCAAAAACAAGATTTCAGTGTGCAATATCATATTCCTTATACCATACTCATTAAAGATGAATTTTAGAAGAGAAGATCATCCACAAAGGTCAAGCATTGATAACGAATCCATAGAAGAAATCATGTAATTTTTACTCTCTTAGTCGTTCGATTTTCATTGTTTGATTACGCTTGTATAATTACAATGGTCGTGGGCTAATACCCTCGAGTATTAGCCATCTTAATGAAAGTTTAATGTTTGGTTAGTTTTAAAATCAATTTTTTAATTAATCGTTGATTATTTAATTATGTTTATCACCTCATACTTGTTTATGTGCTTGAATACGCGACCTATCATTCAACTGGGTCTAGTGATACCTAAAAAGTAATCTAGATACTGAGATAACTCTCCATATCATCCTTTATATTACTGGACCTATAGGATCACAAATAACGTTCTGTATTTGTCTTTGAATTATGAGCTTAGTTGGACCGGTATGTGACCCGTTTATGTTTCAGCAACCATGCTCTTAATTAACTGATAAAGATTTGAATAGTGGACTACCAGTATATAAAATATCGTTAAACAATAAGTGGGTAAAGTCCCGTTGGGCTAGAGTTTTAACAGGATCACCACTGCTTTGATTCTCTAAGATAGATTATAATTAAACTAAAGGATGCTTTATGTGGACGCGTTAATTGTAACAGGATTAACTGTGTTGAGGTCTTAGGATGATGACCCGCCTAAGTCTTAAGAATGATATGTATCTTCGAGATAAGTAAATCATTGCACTAAAACAAACAAACCAACATTGAACCGGATTTAATATGGCTAATACAGTTTCCATCATTTGGCTTGTACCGCTTTTCTATCTTCTGGATTTCTTCGTTTGTGTTTATTGTGTATTGAATTGATATTTTTTCCACCAAACCTGTTCCAGTCTCTTAGGCTAAAAACCCCCCATATAATTAGACAACGTACATAGCATAGGTTTAACCAGTAAATATACTAATTAACTACTAATAGAATATAGGTTTAATGTTTCATTCTTAGTGTTCGACACCCTACTTACCACGAACTCCATCTTGACCGGGTACACTGCTCGTTAAAGTGTTGTTTTAGGTTTGTTGGCTAAATATAAATTAAAAACTTGATAATCAAATAATTAACCCTACACGACAGCACATCAGGTTTTTGGCGCCGTTGCCGAGGAGTGAAGTTGTTTAATTCATATTTATTAGTGTTTTAGTTTAGTTTAAATTGCATAATTGTGTGCTTGTTTGTGTGTTTAATTTCTTGCATTGTATATTTTGCATATTGCGTGTTTGTGTGCATTGTTACAGCCTGCTGTAACATTCTGAGTCGAATACTCAATACGGCGTATTCATATTCTTGGATAACGCGTACATAAGTTTTCTAAACCAATACAACGTATTCGACTCTATCATCAATACGGCGTATTCAGTTTACTGAATACGGCGTATTAGGCTATTTTACCATTTTCTTTCCTAGCTATTTTATTACAGGTTAAAAATGGACAACCCCAATATCACTATAGAGGAATACATCAGACTTCAAGAGGAGAAAGCTCTAAGTATGGGTGAGACGTTTAATTGAAAAACTGCCACGTACGGTAAGATGGAATATTGTGAAGATGAGGACGGCTGCTTTACAAACTTCGAAACCAAATTTCCAGCCATAGTCCTTGATAATACATTAACATCCGATGCAGCAATCTCATGTGGACCCACGGTAAGTCCTCTTAATGACAATGAAATTGACTTTAGAATATCGTTTGACGAATTCAACGATGAAGATTACACGGTAGTTTATGACGAAAATTCATTTTCCTATAAAATAATTTCTGTCAACAATTTGAAAACGGATTCTGAAAATGATGATGATAAAGTTAATATGCCTTCATTTCCATCACCCGAGCTTGAGGTCAGTTATTTTAATGATTTAGACTTCTTTAAAGATTTTAAGAATGAATTTCTAGCCATTGTTTACAATAATGCTCTAACGTCTAAATTAGATCTCTTAACTGAACCTACTATAAGTCCTCGACATATCGATGAATTTGATTTGAAAGATGAAACATCATTGTCTGAATGTGATGAAAAGAAACAAAACGTTTTATACTTTAATGATTTATTTCCTTTTAACGTGATTTATCCTGATGACTAAAATCGGATACGGGCAATGATAATGATAAAATCGATATTGAGCAAACCTTTGGGGGATATGTCTGTTATACCATTACCTAATGTAATAAATGTTGATACACAAGGGTCAAATAAGCTTTTGGAAACAAGTCATGATAAATCTAATAAAATTTTCAAAACTGAAACTTTTATCAGTTATCTAAATGTTAACATCATGACTTGTAATTATCTTACCAATGGGATGTCATGCATTTTCCTAATAAAGATTTTGTATGTGCCATTTGGCATCCTGTTCGACCCCAAATTGTTTTATAAGGATGGGAGTAAATTAAGAGAAAAGGTCAAACTTAAAGACCAGCTGAAACAAAAGTGCTTCTCGGGAGACAACCCGGTCATTTTAATTGTTTGTCTCATTTTAATTGTTTGTTGCACGAGTCTGTCTTCCCAGACAGTCTATACGGCGTATCGAACCCCTCTGGATACGGCGTATAGAGATGTCTAGACGTTATCAGTTAAAAAAAAAACTTAATAAACTTAATATACAATATCTATTATTTAATTGTTTCTACAGGAACATACGGTGACTCCTCCTCAGGGTTTGAGATACGCGTTTTTATCCTTGTCACTGTTGTGTGGTTTTAAGTGTGGTTTTTCTTGTCACCATTTATAGCGAGATAGAATTAGTACTTCGTCTTACGTAAATAATCATTTATGGAAAGACTTGCTGAAACTATGATATGGTATATTCTGAAAAATACATGTGTTGAACTTATCCGGGCATGCTGAAGCCCTAGTCAACACACTTTTTGCTCAAGGACTCATCTTGGAGAATTATCACGAGTAAAACATCAGGGAGTTTTTCGTTCTAAATTCTATTTTTCAGTCTTATTATATAATTGTATAATCTATACAACGAGGACGTTGAGTATAAATTAAGTATGGGGGATGGAGAATAATAACGTACTTGTCTTCTTTTTACAAAATAACATTCAAAGAGCATATAAAAACTGCCAATAACAAAAAAAACACATGACTTGTAGTAAAAATCACTAGATTACATTACCTATTGCACTATAACCCCTTGATAGCATATTGTAAGAATTGAAGCCGTATTTCATTCCAACTATGCTATAAAAATTCCACAAACTTAAGTGTGGCCGGTGATGGTAGTGGGACTATAGGAACTTGGGCATGGTAAAGACAACACGAGACGTTAAAATGATTAGTACTATGGATTTAGAAAGAAAGGAACATGTTCAACTAATAACTTTTTAGGATTAAACCAAATAGTCTACATGTCGTAAAATTAACTAACTACACTGGTTAGTTAACTCCCGTATAACCCTCTATTACTTTCATTTTTAGAGTAAATCCCCTAGAACAACCTGTTGAGCCATTCCTTTCTTTTTCTACACCATATTATATGTTTCATTACACCTTTACGCCTTAGCCTACTGTGTAGATTAAGCCTATTTTAATCAAAATTGCTAGTTGCTTTCGTGTAAAGTCTTGTATTTCCTGTGTCAAAGTGAAAATTTTCTAATGGTCGGGAAATTGCACAATGCAATGGGAAATTATGTAGCTTGTAAGTTTCGTTACTTTCGCAATTATGAGTCATGTCCGAAGAAAAAGTGTTACAAGGAAAAAATTATTCGGACGAATTAATGATAGTGTAAGACGGTGGAATCAACCCGAGATTTATTATGTATTTGTATGAAAAAAAAACAGAAGGAAAAAACATAGTCGGTTCAAAATAAGTCTATACCAAATGAATTACATTGAAGGATCGATAAATCATTGATTACTTTACAAAATCAAACGATGTAAAGTCTGTAAAAAGTGGTCGATATCACCACTTATTTCTGTAAAATATGTCAAGAGCTGGGATGTAAGGGAAGTTTAAAACCATTAATGGGGAACGCCAACATAGGTTGTCTTTGTCATTCTGTGATCGAGGCGTTGTTTATTAAGATCGGAGGCTTTTGACACGGAACTGTGCAGGAAAGTTTACTAGCATCGTAACTTTGTGTTTGTCTTAATGCTATTTTGTTTTTGTAAATTTTATTTAACACCACATATTACACCCCTTTCCTAGCAACTAACCTTAGTGTCTACTCTAACGAGGACTTGTTCAGCATGCATGTCCTAATCTGTCGATACGGCCATGTATGCAATGTCTCAGCTCGTCCTTGTTGGATACGACATTCGATGAAAGATTAAAAAGCTCCTACCTCTATAGTCATTCTTCCTTCCTAATCGCTGGTTAAGAATGAACATGGATGTGATCGGATGTATGTGTCTATTCCGTTGTATACGCCTTTGTATGTACAATACAGTCTGCCTTGGTTGGTGTGGTAACTTATGGTGAAAGACTATTGAATGATCCAACCCTAAGCCTCTTAACCCAATTTAGTCTTTGACTGTTCTTCTTCAGTTTAGCGGTGGAGATTGTTACCGTATGCCAAGCCTATGATACGAAACTAATCACGCCAGAGCAATTGAGAGCGGACTACTTAAATGTTCACCTAAATTAGTTAAGGATAATGAGTGTTTCATTCTATATTTCGTGAGGTGCTGGTCATGTGCAGGTGATTAGGACAAAAACGATGCTATAAATTGGAATAATCTCAACTTCATTTAGGAAACATTTTTCATAAATTAAAAACTTTTTCTAAGGTCTACTTGAGGACAATAGGGATACAAGTGGGGAGGTATAATTGATGACATCAAATAACATCAGCTTATTATTATTCCTTAATTTCATCGATGTTGGTCGCACATTTTATTATAATTATTGCATTAATTAGGTACTTATTGCTTAAAGTTGATAAATGCATACATTCAGGAGTGTTTTGTGAAGACAAGCTAAAAGGCGCATAATTTGGAGCTAAAACAAAGATATTTGAAGATTGCTGAAATTTCACCAATACGCCGTATCCAACTAAAGAGATACGGCGTATCAGCGCCAAGACTTCACAAGAAAACGCCTTTTACCAATTCCCCAATAGGCATATCCATGCAGTCTACATACGCCGTAGTCCATGAAGAAAACTATTCGATAGAATATCTAGTAAATCAAGTAAATTGGGAATGATATCAAAATTTAATATGAACGTATAGCGGCCACTCCAAGGATTTAATTCCAATACACCGTATCGACCCTGCCAGATACGGCGTATCGAGTCTTTTTTCAGACACTATAAATAGAAGATTCAAAAACAAGTTTTCATTGTGCAATATCATATTCCTTATACCATACTCATTAAAGACGAATTTTAGAAGAGAAGATCAGCCATAAAGGTCAAGCATTGATCACAAATCCATAGAATACATCGTGTAATTTTTACTCTTTTAATCGTTCAATTTTCATTATTTGATTACGCTTGTATAATTACAATGGTTGTGGGCTAATACCCTCGGGCATTAGCCATCTTAATGAAAGTTTACTGTTTGGTTTGTTTTAAAATCGATTTCTTAATTAATCGTTGATTGTTTAATTATGTTTATCACCTCATACTTGTTTATGTGTTTGAATATGCGACCTATCATTCAACTGGGTCTAGTGATACCTAAAAAGTAATCTAGATACTAGGATAGCTCTCCATATCATGTTTTATATTAACTAGACCTATAGGATTACAAATAACGTTCTGTCTTTGTCTTTGAATTATAGCTTATTGGTGACCGGGTAGGTGATCCGCTTATGTTCAACAATTCATGCTCTTAATTACTATTTCTTTTGAAAAGATTGGAATAGTAGACTACCAGTATATAAAACACCGTCAAACAATAAGTGGGTAAAGTCCCGTTAGGCTAGGGTTTTAACAGGATCACCACTGCTTTGATTCCCTAAGATAGATTATAATTAAACTAAATTAGTCTTATTATGCAGACGCGTTATTTGTGACTGGATTAAATTAGTGTCTAGGTCTTAGATATGGCGCCGCCTAAGTCCTTAAGAATGATATGCCGCTTCGAGATAAGTAAATCATTGCACTAAAACAAACAAACCAGCATTGAACCGATTTATATGGCTAGATGACAGTTTACTATCAATTTAGCATGTACCGCCTATCTTCTGGATTTCTTCTTTTGTGTTTATTGTGTATTGAATTGATATTTGTTTCCACCAAACCTATGCCAGTCTCTCAGGCTGAAAACCCCCATATCATTAGACAACGTACATAGCACAGGTTTAACCAGTAAATAGACTAATTAAATACTAATAGAATATAGGATTAATGTTTCATTCTTAGTGTTTGATACCCTACTTACCGCGAACTCCATCTTGACCGGGTACACTGCTCGTTAAAGTGTTGTTTTAGGTTTGTCGGCTAAATATAAATTTAAAACTTGATAATCAAATAATTGACCCTACACGACAGCACATCAGTCAGCCGAATGGTTTTGTAGATTCAGACTTTCCTAACCATGTATATCGTCTTAAGAAAGCTCTATATGGTCTCAAACAAGCCCCTGGAGCCTGGTATGACAAGCTTTCCTCATTTCTAATCGAACACCATTTCACAAAGGTATTGTCGATCCGACATTGTTTACAAGAAGGCACGGGGGTGAAATTTTATTAGTTCAAATCTATGTCGATGACATAATTTTTGGGTCAACAAAACCATTTTTTTCAACAAGATTTGCAAAACTAATGAAAGATAATTTTGAAATGTCAATGATTGGTGAAATGAAGTTCTTTCTCGGACTTCAGGTTCATCAATCACTCCGAGGAATCTTTATATGTCAATCACAATATACTATGGATCTTCTTAAGAAACATGGGATGGAAAAATGTGATACCATTAGCACACCAATGGCTACTGCCAAACTAGATGCAGATTTACAGGGTATCCAAGTTGATCAAACTAAATATCTTAGTATGATTGGGAGACTTATGTATCTCACTGCTAGTCGACCAGACATTGCCTTTGCGACATTTGTATGTGCGCGTTATCAGGCACACCCAACCGAAAAACACCTCAAAGAGGTTAAAAGGTTCTTTCGATATCTAAGACAAACCATTAACATGGGTCTATGGTACTCAAAGGATTATGGGTTTGAGATAATTGCATATTCAGATGCAGACCTTGCAGGGTGTAATGATGATTGCAAAAGCACATCTGGAGGCATTCAATTTATGGGAGATAAGCTAGTCAGTTGGTCGTCAAAAAAGCAAGATTGTACAACAATGTCAACTGCGGAAGCTGAGTACGTATCCTTATCTGCATGTTGTGCTCAAGTCATTTGGATGAGGACGCAACTGCTAGATTATGAATTTTTGTACAACAAGATTCCAATGTACTTTGACTCACAAAGTGCAATTGCCATATCTTGCAATCTGGTACAACATTCACGTACAAAACATATTAACATCCATTATCATTTTATCAAGGAGCATGTTGAAAAATGTACCATTGAACTTTACTTTGTCAGGACGGAATACCAACTTGCTGATCTTTTTACAAAAGCCCTTCCAAAAGAAAGGTTTGAGTATTTAGTTCACATGATTGGTATGCGATGTATGACTCCAACTGAGTTGGAACGTCTGGCAAAGTTATCTTCTTGAATGCAAGATCATACATCAAAACATATTGTAAATAATATTTTTCAAAAACAAAATACAAAATTGGAAAATTTCAAAAACAAGAAAAAATATTTTTGTTCTCTTACTATTTTTTAAACCTGAAAAACAAATAAAAATTTGAAAAATACAAAATAACAAAAATATAACTTAAAGATACAAACACATATCTTCTCCGTTTTTATCAGTTTCATGATATTGTATTTCTCAAAAAGTGGTTATTTAAATGCAAAATTAGTGTATCATGAACTAAGGGAGAGTAAATCATTCATAAAATGATCTTTCACTGATAAAATATGTCGTTTGTAATCAAAATCTATTCACATACAAAGGATTTCTTCAAAAAAAATATCTTTAAAAAATCATCAATTTTTGAAAAATTCGAGTGTGCAAAATTGCAAGAAGTGACAATCTCTTGAATAAGTTCTTTAATTAGACATTTATTCGAGGGGGAGTTATGAAATTCTTGATTTTCAAAAACTTCTCAAGAATGTTTAAAACTACAAAATTAACTATCTTTTGATAAGTTCTTTAATTAGATATCTTATTGAGGGGGAGTTATAAATTTTTCAGTTAAATCATCATCAGAAAATAAAATTGTGTTCTCAACAAGCAAAAATAACTTCGTTTCGAATAAATTTTTTATCAAAAAGAAAGAAATTTTAAAAGGTGGATAATTGTTCGAGGGGGAGTTATAATTTTTTTTGTCAAAAGCGGGAACTTAACTGCAAAATAGTTAAAAAGGTTTGATGTGAAAAGTGGTCTAACTCCAAGGGAGAGTTATGTAAAAAAATTTGGATAACAAAAACTTATGAAAGTAACTGCAAGGGCTAAAAATGCAAAATGAAAAAGGATAAGTTTCGTACGGGTTGTTAATGATTACGAAAGAAAGAAGAGGGGCTGAAAATGTCAAGTTCAAAAAGATACTTTCATATGGACCAAAAGGGCTTACGTAAGTAACTTGAGGGACTGAAAATGCCAAAATTGCAAACTCATTTTCGGAAGTATAAAAGTAACAGTTTTCATACGTAACCTCATCACTTTCGTAAAACACACAAAAAGGTTTCGTAAATCCTCTGCATACATTGAGCTTTCGTAACTTAGAAAATATGATCCAAATCGTTTCAGTGATTCTCTGTGATAGAAAAACGTAAGAAAACGTGACCTATTTCTTTTATTTGTGCTTAATTGTTGTTATTGTTTGATAAAATAGGTTTCGTATAGATCTAGGGTTTCATAAAAATGAAAAGTGATTGAAACTTAAAATTGATTGAGGCAAAACATTAACATATGTCTTGAAACATGATTGGAATGACTTGATCACTGAAAATATCATTTGAGGACTAAGATCATTAGGTTTTGTAACCTTGATAGGTTTCATAAATTTGAGATTTTGCTTTCAGAACAAAAGAACAGTCTTAAACTGTTGAAAAATGATAAATAAGCTAGAAAACAAGACAGATTCTTTAAGCTTATCATTTTTTAGTTCATAATTATGTTTACGAAAGTAATTTTTCAAGTTTTGATTTCGTAAGGGCTTACCAAAGGGTTTCGTAAACAGTAATAAGCCAAATGGGTTAGTTTCGTAAATGATATTTTGGGCTTTATAAATGGGTTTCATAAGGAAAAATGTGTTTTTTAGCTCGGGTTTCAGAAAAGAATAGTAATGGGCTAAATTTTTAACGGATACTCAAATGGGCTTAATTGTTAAACAAAATGGCATCTTACAAAAACAAATGATAAATTTTGTTATAAAATCATATTTTTATATTGATAAATGGATCAAATGGTGAAGATTGTGTCCAGTTTTGACCGTTTCTTGAAATTAACAGGATGAGGATTGAGCAATCTACTGACCATCTAAATATCGTATATAAGAATATGTTTTGTATAACTAAAATTTTCATTCAAAGTGATCAATGATTCAAAAATACAAAAAGGAAAATACAAAGTAGTGCTTCAACTATCTGTGATCATAAGTTGCTCATGTAACAACAAAGGAAAAAGTTTAAATTATTGAAAAGATTGTTTCAAAAACAAGTTCAAAATGATTTATAACTATCTATTGTACTTAGTTGGGTAAATGGTCTAAGTCATGTTCAGTTTAGGTCGTTTTCTGCAATGAACAGAATGAGGAGTGAGTGACTTAGTGACCATCCAATTGTTGTTACATTAGTGTGGTTGTATAATCATAGTTTTCAAACATCTTTAAAAAACTTGTGATTCTGAAAATGTTGTCTCAATTTCTATTCAAAAGCTATGACTTTGTGTCAAAAAGTGATACTGTTTTACTAAAAAAGTTTTTTATGAGAATATAAAGTTATACTCTTTGATTTATTAAAATGGTTGTCACAAGCTTGTGTTTTTACCAAATTGGTATTTTCAAAATCAGAGTATATCTTTATTATTCTTGAAAGAGTATCATTTCGCAAATGCTTTTTGGAGAGGAAATTCAAAATAGAAAGAGAGATGAAATCTATACGCGAAAAAGCAAATCAAAGTATGCTCAAAAAAGAAATGCCAGAGCATACAAAATGAGATTAAAAGAAAAAGATAAATAAAGCGTATGACATGTGCCCAAAAAAGCTGTTGGAGTATGCTCGTGTCATAATAAATAATTATACGGCTGGACACATGTGACCCTATGGGGTCACACACATATACACTGAGGTACCAGTTTATATATCGTGTTTATTGTATTTACGGTATATAAATAACCCACGTAACTCGGGATCACTATTGGGCTTCTAATAACTAAGTAAAGTACTTAATCTATTGGACTTGGAAATCAAATGGGAGGCCCATTTGAGCCCATATAGGGGCCGGCCATAAGGGGGTCTAAAGGGGGGAGATAAGATCAAGTTTTTAGTTAATAAATAGGAGATATCTTCTGATTACGTGTTGAAAATTTTACCAAATATTCTCCCCTACTTTCTCTCTCAAATACATGGCTCAAAACTTAGTCCCATCTAGGGTTTATAGTTTTCTTGATTCAACTCTTTGAATCTAGTTCATTCAAGGTGTGTTACAAGGTTACGGGGTTAAGACTAGCATCTAATTGGTATACAAGGAAGTGTAGTGTGGATCAGCCATAGAGGTGATCTCCATTGATCACTTGGTTTCATTAGGTGGTTCGTGTATTAGGTGAAGGTCACCATTTGTTTCTACCGATCACGCTACAAAGGTAAAATATTCTTGTTTTTGTTTTGATTGATCATATGACTCTATGGATCCGTTGATAGGTGCATGTTCCACTGCATTTATATTTGTTTATATGATATTGATTTAATTCAGCACCTACAGTGGTATCACGAGCCATCATATGATGTCATATGATCATCTTGTATGTGTAAAAATGGCTAAAAATGCATGTTTTTAATGGATTCAAAAGGATAACTTAAAACAGCCCCTAGGGCTTAATTTTTGGAATTAAGTCAAACCATATGGGGTCTTAAGATCTATGATTTTTGATCCCATAGCCATTTGTTATGCATACTTTAATTGGTTTTGTTATCGGGTACGTGTAAAATGACCTAAATCGCGTGTTTTGGAACGATTCGTGAATCGGTTTTAAATCAGCCCCTTGGGCATCATTTTCTGTAATAATATGGTTATTATAAAGTGTTTAATACAGTACATAATTATCCTTAAGTCATTGGTTACACGTACCAATCGGGGTTTTAATTCTTGTTAATTTATTTCTTTGATTCGTTGGCTAACAATTTATTTCTTGTTAATTATTTTGTATCCATGGCAAATACATGCATGTTTGGCCATGTACTTAGCCAACAGCTTGTTAATACATGATATTATGGTATTATTATGTTGTGTATGCAAAGCCGATGAAAGCCTTGACCACTTGTGACTTGATTCGCTTGTAATTGCATTTAATTTCAATTTTGGGTTTTGCCATTGTTTTGGCTTCCTTTTGTATGTTTTAAATTTTTGTTGTAGCCATTTTTTGGGCACTTTATAGTAGTGAGATGATAGGATAAATGTATTCAATCATAAAATTATTGTAACCAATGTTTGGATTCGAATGGCGCAAAAGTTAAAGGCATAAAGTCAAATTAGGAGCTGCTGGAGTAACCTCCACTAAAAATGGATTTCTCAGAGTTCTGTATGGAGTTAGACGCTCATTTTTTGGATCAAGTGCAAAACGCATAGGGATACAACTTCTTAAACTGGAGCTCAGATTGGGGAAGAATCCTTCTAGGAGTTTCAGGCCCGTGAAGTCAGCTAAAATTTTCTGGCAGTTTTGGGCATCATGTTCTTTAGGGTTTTACTTGCTCATGATAGTTCTTGGAGCAAGTGGGAGCCCTCCTTGTGATTTTGTGGTTAACCCTTAGTTGACTTCTTGGTTCTCATAATGGCTCATGAGACCAAGCATAGGTTTTTCATCGATTGAGGTTTGCATACTTATAGTTGTGTTTGTTTGTTTGCTTTTATATATGTTTGGAATGTATGTAAACTTGCAAATGTTTTTATAAAACAAAAAATAAAACACAAACCAATTTTAGAAACTAAATCTTTGATTTAGTTTAAAGTTGAAATATTATTTAAAACTAAACACTTGTTTTTTTATATAAATAACACTAAATAATTGTTATGATTGTTATTTAATTTATGTATTGTTCAAATTAATATTTATTCCACCTAGGTTATATATTACTCATGAAAATGAACAACTTGATACACATAAAAAAATATAAAACAAGTATTAGACTTAAGTTAAAAATAGTTTTTAACTTATGCTACAAAGGATGAATGCATGCTTCCTCGTACACACTTTTTGATCATGTATTTATCAAAAATTATACCCATTACAAATTTAAGTCATGCCATCCAATTGGTTGAGATCACTTGCAATTACCTTTTGCTCTGCGTGAGACGTAGGTGAATTGTAACCCAAGGTGATTATTCTCTATGTATGAGACCTAGATATATTCTCACATGTTCTAGCATTAGATGACTTAATCGAGTTAAGCAGGTGAGACCTTGACTCGAGGCAAGGATGGGACTAAACATGCCAGCTTGACATTGTTACTCTGGTTACAGATGTCATGAGTCCCATATGGTCTAAGAATTGCACAAGTTTTTGCAATTGGTAAACTTCACCTAACTATTGAATCTACCATTACTCGCAGATCAACTGATGTAATGGTGGAACCTCAATGAGGATCTTAGCCTTTCGTAAAATTAATTGTTTATATTACATAAACTTAGGTAGTTAATTTTAAAAGGATTAATTATAAAAAATACTAAAAATTTGAACTTTATTTTATAGATGGCTGCAACTCAAACCACAAACAACAACTCAATCTGGTCAATTCTCGATAAAGAGAAGTTGAATGGTAGCAACTTTTTAGACTGGTATCGTAACCTGAGGATTGTACTGAGGAATGAACAAAGTTGTGCCACTGAAAAAAAGCCTTACCTGAAGCGCCTCCTGCTCCAACTGCAAACTGGTGCTGTTTCAAAACGCTACCACCCACTGAAAAATCAAGAAAGTAGCTTGTCTTATGTTTAGTGAGCATGACGCGACACCCCTAGATTTTTATAATGAACTTGGAAGATCCGCTCTGCATTTGAGAATCCTTACAAAGAACTATTAAACTTTGTTCCAGCATGCTGGACACTTGTGCCGAATGAACTGTTTAAAACTGTCAAGGCATTTCATGCTTGCAAGCACGAGGAAGGCCAATCTGTTAGCACCTATTTGTTGAAGATAAAATCCTACTTGGATCAGATGGAGTAACTTGGCTATCCCATTCCTTTAGTTCTTGGGGTGAACTTGATTCTTACTTTACTCTCAAAGGTTTATGACCAGTTCATGCAAAATTTTAACATGAATAGCATGGGCGAAGACTATACCTGAACTGCATGCCATGCTAAAACTTTTAGATTAAAAGAGTAAACTCAAGAAGGAAAAGCTCTTGCTGTCTATCTATAAGGCAAAGTTAAAATCCCAAAACCTAAATCTCATAGCAAGAGGAATAAGGGAAAAGAAATGAGGCAAGGGTAAAAAGAAGTTGGGCCTTTTATGGACCCCAAGCACAAGATCCCCCACCTGCTAAAAAGGAGCATCCTGCTAAGGACACTGAGTGTCACCACTATCACAAGACTGGACACTGGAAGAGGAACTGTCCTTTATATTTGGCGGAGTTGAAGAAGAACAAAGTCAATACATTTGGCAAATCAGGTATCTTCATAATAGAACTGTTTTCATTTCCTAAAAGTAATTCCTAGATTTATGACACTGGTTGTGGCACTCACATTTGTAATACAATCCAGGGGCTTAGAGGATATCGGAAGTTGAATAAAGGAGCTTTGGATCTGTATGTTGGCAATGGCAACACTGCAGCTGTCGAAGCTATAGGGAGCTTTGATCTTATCCTCCTTAGTGGAATGATTCTTGTATTAGACAATTGTCATTTTTCCCCTACTATTACAAGAGGGGTTATTTCACTTTCACGTTTATGGGATAATGTTTTTTGTCATAAATTTATGGATAATGGTGCTATTTTAGTTTCTAAGGATAATATATTTTATTTTAATGCTTTTTCACGTGATGGCATTTTTGAGATTGATATGCATAATCATATATCAAATGAGCATTCTATTTACACATGTAGCAACAAGAAATCGAAGCACAACTTGGATTCTACTTTTCTATGGCATTGTCGTCTTGGCCATATAAACAAGAAACGCATTGAGAAGCTGCAACACGATGGGCTTCTTAAGTCAATTGATAAGGAGTCTTTTGACGTATGTGTATCTTGTATATCTGGCAAGATGGCAAGAAAGCCCTTCACCTTTGCAAGTGAAAGAGCTGATGCTCTACTTGGGATCATACATAGTGATGTATGTGGACCATTTAGAACTACGTCTAGAGAAGGTGCTAACTTTACTGTCATATTTTACTGAAGATCTTTCAGTAGATATGGTTATGTTTACTTGATTAAACATAAACATGAAGTTTTTGAAATGTTCAAGACTTTCTAAAATGAAGTAGAAAATCAACTCGGAAAGACTATAAAAGTACTTTGGTCGGATCGAGGAGGCGAGTATTTGAGTCAAGAGTTTTTAGATCATCTAAGGAGTTGTGGGATCATCTCACAACTTACTCCTCCCTACACGCCACAACATAATGATGTGTTGAAAAGGAGAAATCGAACTTTGCTTGACATAGTTTGATCCATAATGAGTCTAACTACTTTGCCAATGTCCTTTTGGGGATATGCTCTAGAGTCTATTGCACGCATACTCAATATGGTTCCAACAAAGAAGGTTAATAAGACACCATCTGAAATGTGGCACGGGAAAGTCCCAAATTTGTCTTACTTGAAGGTCTGGGGTTGTGATGCCCTCGTTTCAACGGAGGACACTCTAACAAAAACTTGAGTACAAATCTATAAAATGCATCTGGCGTAGGATACCCAAAGGAAAAAGTAGGTTACTACTATCTACTACCCATCACTCTGAGAGCCAAGAATTTTTTGTTGCTCGGTATGCTGGCATTTTTATTAGACCGTTTCATATCAAAGATGCAAGATGGGTGCAACCATAGACTTTAATGAAATTCAAAGGGAAGATGCACAACCTTCTAATAACACTAGCCAACATCAACATGAGGTCGAACATGATGATGTGGACCCTCAAACTGATGTAATTCATGTTCGTAGATCCGCAAGGATACCTCAAGCACCTGAACGATATGGTTTCTATATTGATGCTGAGGAACATGAGTTAGGAGATCATGGTGAACCTCCTAACTATCGAGTTGCATTATTGGATCCTGAATCCGAAAAATGTCTTGAAGCTATGAATGTGGAGATGTAATCTATGAAAGACAACCAAGTCTGGAACTTAGTTGATCCTCCTCCTAATTATAAGACTGTTGGGAGTAAATAGCTCTTCAAGAAGAAGACCAATTTTGATGGCAATATACATACCTATAAATCTCGTCTTGTAGCAAAAGGTTTCACTTAAACCTACGGGGTTGACTATGAAGAAACCTTCTCGCCTGTTGCAGACATAAAAGCTATTAGGATTATCATAGCCATAGCAGCGTATTATGACTATGAGATTTGGCAAATGGATATCAAAACCACCTTCTTAAATGGTCGCCTAAACGAAGACGTTTATATGGTGCAACCTGAGGGGTATGTGAATCCTAAGCATCCTAGACGAGTATACAAGCTTCAAAGATCCGTCTATGGACTTAAGCAAGCTTTTAGGAGCTGGAACAAGAGATTTGATGAGGAGATCAAAAGGTATGGTTTCACTCAAAATCTCGATGAGCTATGTGTATAAAACAAAGCTAGTGGAAGCATCATTGTCTTCCTAATCTTATATGTCAATGACATATTAATCATGGGAAACAACATTCCAATGCTACAAGATGTAAAATCCTGGCTTGGAAAATGTTTTGCCATGAAAGACTTAGGTGAGGCAGCATACATTCTTGGAATCAAGATCTATCAAGATAGATCAAGGCGATTGATCGGTTTAAGTCAAAATACATAGATTGACAAAATCTTGAAACGATTCAAGATTAATACTTCTAAACGTGGAACTATTCCAATGCAACCCAATGTAGACTTGAGTAAATCTCAAGGTCACTCCACATCGGCAGAGGTGAAGCAGATGAAAGGAATACCTTATGCTTCGGCTGTAGGTTCTATCAAGTATGCAGCGAGGTGCACTAGACCTAATGTAGCGTTCTATGAGAAGCTAACGAGTAGATACCAACAGAATCCAGGAGAAAGTCACTGGACTGCTGTAAACAACATACTAAAGTATCTTAGAATTACTAAAGATATGTTTCTTGTTTATGGTGGTGATTCCATAACTGAGCTTAGTGCTACTTGCTACACTGACGCTAGTTGGGAGACTGATCGTGATGACCTTCGATCTCAGTCGGGGTTTATCTTCGTGATGAACGGGGGCGCTGTTGATTGGAAAAGTTATAAGCAAAGCACTACCGCAATGTCTTCTATAGAAGCTGAATACATAGCTGCTGCTGAAGCTGCAATGGAAGCTATTTGGATACGTAAATTCATTTATGGGCTTGGAGTTGTCCCTAGCATTGATAAACCTATGGATATGTACTGTGACAACACAGGTGCAATTACCATAGCCGATGAACCGGGTGTTCAAAAGGGTGCCAATCATTTTTGACGAAAATATCACTTTATTCGAGAAGCTATTCAAGAAGGAAATATACGTATTCTCAAAATTCATACAGATAACAACTTAGCTGATCTGTTTACAAAACCAATGCCTTGTACCAAACATGTTGATCATGCTAGGAGCATTAGACTTAGACCAGCTGGTAGTTTCATGTAGATCTGTTTATTTTAGTATTTGAATAATCAGGATGTAAAATAATTTTAATTTCATAATGAATTGATATACTTGGTGTGATCGTTTTCATTCTATATTTACTGTGTCCTATATTAGCATGTTTAATTCCATGAATAATTTATGTATTCTAAATCGTCCATTATCAGTTGATGATATGGGGGTATCATTGAAATAAGACAAATGTGAGTGTTTTGGTCATATTCATATAGTATGAATATTAACGGATGATGCCACCAAACTCATATGTTGTTTATTGGATGAATATTGGACTGACCCAACCTACGAGCATTCACTACATGGATTGACGTTAATAGTAAATCTCACAAGTGGTTATGTCTCTCATCCTCAGACTTGAGATGCAAGTAGGTTTTGTATGTGTGGAATGTCAATCTTAGATATGGTTCAACGCTGACCTGTTGAAGTCTGCTATAAAGGCCATTTTCAGGAGGGATGTGAATCACATAACAGACATGTGTAGTCAAAATAGGATTTGTTCCTCCACATGATTTGGAGTTAGATACTGCTGGGCCCCTTGATGATTTAAATAGATGTATGTGTGGCCGCATCCAAATGTAATTAAGATGATACTTGACTAATTTGGTAATCTAGTTCAATGTCTATATCGAGAAACAGAATTGTTAAACATAAGAATGACTTATGATCCATGTCATATGTTCAACATAGTATCTGTAACAAAAGGATGATTGATATCTAAACCATTTAAAATAAGATGTTTAAGAAACTATCCTCATATGTTTCTAAGGCCCATAGGTGTTGCTTAGGATGCTAACCTTTGCTTGTATATTTTCTTGATTATTATGACGTTACGCAAGGGGAGCTGATTGAGTTGCTCGTGCCATAAATAAATAATTATACGGTGGAGACACATGTGAGCCTATTGGGGTCAATACATACTACACTAGGTACCAGTTTATATATCATGTTTATTGTATTTACGGTATATAAATAACCCACGTAACTCGGGATCACTATTGGGCTTCTAATAACTAAGTAAAGTACTTAATCTATTAGACTTGGAAATTAAATGAGAGGCCTATTTGAGCCCATATAGGGGCCGGCCATAAGGGAGTCTAAGGGGGGGGGGGAGATAAGGTCAAGTTTTTGGTTAATAAATAGGAGATATCTTCTCATTATTTGTTGAACAATTTAACAAATATTCTCCCCTACTTTCTCTCTCAAATACACGGCTCAAAACTTATTCGCATCTAGGGTTTATAGTTTTCTTGATCCAACTCTTTGAATCTAGTTCATTCAAGGTGTGTTACAAGGCTACGGGGTTAAGACTAGCATCTATTTGGTATACAAGGAAGTGTAGTGGGGATCAACCATAGAGGTGATCTCCATTGATCACTTGGTTTCGTTGGGTGGTTCATGTATTAGGTGAAGGTCACCATTTGTTTCTACCGATCACGCTACAAAGGTAAACTATTCTTGTTTTTGTTTTGATTGATCATATGACTCTATGGATCCATTGATAGGTGAATGTTCCGCTGCGTTTACATTTGTTTATATGATATTCATTTAATTCAGCACCTACAAAAGCAAGAATTGGCACATGAGAAAGAAAATGATCAGAATATGCTCAAAAAGAATTGCTAAAGCATATAAAAACAGACAGAGTGAAAAGTGACAAAAATGTTATATAAATGCGTATTACATAAACTTTATCTCATTTCACTAATCACTTCATGTCATTATACAGTATTCCACATGGCTCAACAAGTAGTTCCAACTACTCAACTTGTTCCAAGATACCATACCATTGGGAGATGCAATAATTATGCTCTGCTTCAAAGTATTCCATGCTCCCCTGAGTGCAAGATTGTTGGGATAATCTTACTTGATCATTCATTAAGCTATGCTTTAACTGCCACTGCTGATGTACCTGTTGTGTATCTACAACAATTTTGGAGAACAGTGAGCAAAGTGCCTGATACTGAAGACACGATCAAGTTCATGATGGATACTGAGGAATTTACCCACACAGTAGATATATCCCGAGTCACTCTTCATTTGCCAGTGGAAACTCCTGGAAATCCTTTTGTCGCACTAGTCAACATTCAGACTATTGAAGCTTTCATGAACATGGTTGGCTATCAAGGTGTGGTTGATAAAGTAAGCGCCTTCTATACGAAGAATCTAGCTCAACCATGGCAAACAATATTCAAGGTGTTTAACCGCTACCTAATAACAAGAACATTTGGACACGATCATACAAATATCAACATTCTTCAATTGTTTCATGTTGTGATCAACCGAACAAATGTTGATTATGTTGCTCTTCTATGGTGGGATTTCATGAACAATGTGTTTCTGAAGAAGGAAGCCATCCAGTATCCTCGATTCATCAAGCTCATAATTGCTGATTTGATAAAGAAATTCCCAAACATTCCTCAAAGGATAGATTAGGATTGTCATTCCATCAAGGATGATATTCTATTGGTTAGTGTGTATACTACTGGGAAAGTTCTTGTATGAGGGATGATGATTCTGAATGAATTCCTGACTGAGGAAATCTATGCTACTGATGATTTCAAGGAGTATGAGACAGTGTTTGTTGGAGTAGATTGTTGGGAAAATAGATTGTAACAGACTTAATACTGGTAGTATAACAGTTAAGTCTGGTAGTAATAGTTAGGACACCTACCATTTCTATTACTTATCCTCAGGGGAAGAAGAGGAAGCAAATTGTTGGAGAATCAAGTTCACCACAGAAATCGTTAAAAATAACCATTAGACAAAAGTAGGTATTTGAAGGTGAAAAAGATGATGATGACTCTGAGGATAGGTTAGAACCCGGGAGTCATAAGGAAAATCCAGAACATGTTGATCATGATGATGATGATGAAGAGAATGTAGATGAGAAAAAAGATGCTAAAATGGGTAGTTTGGAGACTAGGACTGAGGAGATGCAGACACCAATTCCTACAACACCTAGATCCCCTAGGACAATCTTATCTTCAGATAAGAACATTACTCAGGAATTGACGGATACTGTATCACTCCCAACCGTAACTACATCTAAGAATCCACACTCCAAACGACGTATTTCCAGTAAGTACAGTCATCTTCCAGGTACGCTTCGCAGGATGTGCAGACGTCAAGGGTATATGATCCAGAAAATGGAACGAAAGTGTGTAACAACTAAATATTTCTAGAAGACTCACAAGAAAGTTGATCAAGTTCTTCATACAATTGTACCACAACTCTCTGAAAGAGCTACAGATGACTTGATTGAAAACAATTTGAAGCCATCTATTGCTGCAACTATTAGTGAAGATCATGATGCTTTTCGTTCAGAAGTACCTGATCTTATTTCTCAAGAATTTAAAGCACAAGCACCAAAGATCATAGAAGAACTTTTCAAGAATTATGTACAAAGCAATGTTATTCAAGTCCATCTTACCAAAACCACATCAACCAAAACAACTTCATCAGTTGATCTTCAACAACAACTGTATTTAAAGATGAAAAGAAGTCTTCAAGATTAAGCTAATGATTCAGTATTGTGGGAGGTACTGAAATGTAAATTTAAAAAGTCTTCCATCTCTAATACTTCTTGCAGGGATAATGATATTCACTCACAAAGACATGATGACCATCAAGAGGATGATGCTCCTCCTGAGGGGGAGAAAAGAGTGAAAAGACATAAGGCATCGAGAAGTTCAAAGTTTGTAAGGGGTTCTTCGTCTAAGCATTCAGCTAAAGATTCTACAACTTATGTATCCAAGTACGACAACAACAAGAATCGGATGCATGGGTAGAAGAAATAGTTACTGATGAAGATGAGGTGATTTCGGAAAATGAAACACTTGAGCTAATCACAGAACTTCAAAATGTTGATAAACATGTTCCAACTATCTTTGATCGTGCAAGAATAGAGGCTACACTGAATGATATGTTAAGTAATCAGTTCAAGAATGCTAAAGAGTATGCCTACCATTTAGAACAAGCAACAAATTTTATGGAGAATCAGATAGTTTTGGAAAGCAGACAAGAGGATATAAGACGTCCAGTACCAAGACCTCTCATATTCTTTAGACCACAAAGGAATCCAAATGAACCTCTAAGGTATTTGTATAACAAAGATCTATTTTTTCTAAAGAATGGAAATACTGAGGAGAAGAAGTACATTCTTTCGCTCCACAAGATACACGCATAACGATTTTCAGAAGCTGATCTGGAAGAAAAGATGAATTGTTGGGTTCGTAAAGAATTCAAGAATTTTAATGAAGACGCACGATTGTCAATTCAACATTGGAAAGATTCATGGCATAAAAGAGTGTACAAGCAAAATCAAAGAAGAGTCAGAAACAATCTAGAAGACTATTTCTCTAATCACAGGATTAGAGAAGTTATCAGAATAGCTACTGATCAACCACATGGTTTGGATTTCATGGAACAAATAATTGTGATGAGAGAAAATGATAAGCCGGATAGTTTTTCTGAAGCTGACTTCAAGTATCTGAATAAAAACGATATTGAAGACTTGTATTATCTTTTTCGGAACAAAAAGGTCAATTATCGTGAAACCAAGTTGATGAATTCATTAATAACGTTCATTAGAAGTCGTGCGATCTGGGAGAAGTTCATGATTTTTAGTTGGGAATAGAGAGTTACCAAGTCAAGGTCAATTTAACTGCACCAACAATGACATTTCCTGGTATTGAAGCGTATGAACCGTACTCAATAGTCGACAAGCCAAATACGGGTTTGATTTACTTGAATAGCAAATATGAGAAGCAGGTTATGTACTTAGTGTAGATTGTGAAGTTTTGTGATGCTACACTGGAAAAGGTTTTGAAAGAAGTAAAGCTCAAGATCTTTCAATCAAAACCATGGAAGAAACCACCTCTGCTTGGTGAATTAGATCGTGACATAATGAGAGCATTTGAAAGAGAAATTACTAAGCGTCTGAGTCACCGAGAGCAGATGAGAAGATGGGAATCTTTTGTGAATGGAAGACCAATTGTACCGACGATGAAGCGTCTGTAATAATAAACCCTTAGGGGGAGATCGTTAGGTTCAAGAAAAGTGTTTATTATTATATGAATTGGTCTTTGTATAGTTTTGTTTAGTTTTAAAGTTTTATTAGTAATTATAATGTAATAAAGTCTATCTTGGTCAAAATTAAATAAAGTTGACCAAGGTTTGACTAAAGTTAGGAAAATAGAATAGGATTAGCAATAAGTATAAATACCCATCTAAGAGGGATATTTATACAAGTCTTTACATTTTGTAATTCACTTCTCCCCCCATTTCTATTTTCCCTTTGAAATGAAAATTTAGAAAATGATGAAAAATACTCTCTAGCTCCTCTATTCTAACACTTTCGTATGATTACTACTATGCAAACATGATATAACAGTTTGTAAACCATTTATAAGAAAGGAGGTAAGAAAAACACAAAGTATGAGTAACCTTCAAATACCATAAGCTAAATTAGTCACTTGGACTTAATCTATGATAATCAGCAATGGATGTGATCACTAATCATATTGGTGCAAATAAGCTAAGTGCTTTGCAGCTCGAGTAATGCATATCCCATAATGGGAAAGGATGCGTTTACACAAAGGAACATCTGACTTAGTTTGACCAATAAGAGAGTAAGACCAGTTACGTGATTAGGAACAACGTAAATCCGGATTAAGGTCAATTGAATACTTTCGTTTAATGGTATGTTGAAATTATGCTCATACTAGGTTTAGAAAGAAGTTTTGGCCTTGGCTAGAGGCGTTTGATAAAAGAATTGAGTTGGCATTTTGTTGAAAAACAGGAGGATTCGTTTTTGCTCCTCTCTATGTCTAAACCTCATTTGGAGTGTTTCTAAATACTCAAATATCATATACATACCTTTATTTAAGTTTCCAGATGTGTCGGGTAAGAGGAAAGCCGACAAAACTAAATCTGTAAAAACAGATACCGTGAGTGGCACTGGCCACGCGCTGACGCGTGCCTAGTGCGCCAGATTCACAAAATTATTTTTTGCGGATTTTGGCTAGCGTTTGTTATTTTATGTTTGTGAACATTTATTTTTCATCGTTAAAACATAAAGGAAATCCTAGTCAATGTTGCACTAACTATCTCCTCCTTTTTGATGATGACAAATAAAATTTCAAAAAGCAAATAAAATTACAAACTTAGCAAAGATGAAGACCGCCGTTGATGTAGTTTGCGTCTTGATCTTGGCCTTGTAATTTGGTGAAGCTTGAACATTGTCTTCACCATATGAGCCTTACGTAGCTTTTCTACTCCCATGTAAGCTATAGCTCTTTGCTTTCGTAATTGTTAGCTATACTACCTTTCTCCCCAATCCATAAGCATCTTGCTCTTTGCTTTGCTTCTCCCCCTTTTGTCAAATCAAAAAGGCAGGATCTTGGTCATTCATTTGAAGGTTGATATCTTTTTAGAGTTATCATGACATGTGCTCCCCCTAGATCGTTGCTACCCCTTGTTCCAAGGCGGGGATCCATGGGTCAAGAGCATTACCTTCAAGGTATTCTTGGCTACAACTAGCAACAAGCAAATACAAAACAACACAAGCAACAAACATATACACATGTTCAAGTCCAACATGGGTTAGCTTACCATTTGAAAACTTGGAAACATGGATGAGTACAAATATAGATTATTATGACTTTGTACATTGTTGCATATATTCATATACATATTTTAACATTTTATACGTATAATGACTCCAATTACTTTTTGTTGAGCATGCTTGGACAATTGTGTCATAGTTTCACTTCATTATGTTGTTTAAAATATGTGTCACCAGTAATCATGAATAAGCAAGAAAGCATTCAAGCATTTTATTTCACATAAGACATGCACTACACAACATATATTACACATGATCTAGCTACACACTAGTCTAACATAGTTGGGGGTATCCATTCTTATCATCCCCTTATTCAAAGGTGCCATCCAACCTGTTTATTTATTACAGTGTTAGGCCGCGGCCTTTGCCAATGGCTTAACCACTGAGCACAATAACTTGAAGTTGTTGTTAAGGGAATAATGAATCTACCTCGTTTCCACATGAAACTCTTTAAGGTAATTTTGAACCTTGATTCCTTTCTTGCAACACTTGCAAGAAGCGGTATGAGGATGCTTATTTTCATTAAGCTTGTGAGGGAGATGATACCCTATCTAGTACCATATCGGACCCTTTGATAGACACTTCTTCACATAGTTTCCTAAGATTAAGTTATCTTCACTTGTTGGGTTTTCCAACTCGTCATTTGGCTTTTTCTCTTCCACAATTTTCTTTCCTTTGTAGTTTTCTACGGATGATTCACTCATGTTTTTAGACGTGGTTTTTGTTTTTTAAATTTTGTGTATCAAGATTTGAGGCGGTAGCAATGGTAACAGTCATAAGTGTATTTTTGTTCTAATAGGCAGAATTGGTATATGGACGGGGATTTAAAGAACAGATGGCGACACTACTTACTGGCATGACTTTTTTTTTCATTTTCAGTGCAACATGAATAAAATGTATCAAAACACAAATCCATTTATGGCTTTTACCATCGCTCCCGCGTCGTTATTAGATAACCACTACTAAAAGGATCCCGTAAGATCTGATGCATCTATTAGCGCGGAACATGAAACGGCGTTTTCGTCGCATGTTGAGGGTTAATAGAAACAACGGACATTGTGAGGTGCTTAAGTAGTAATTATCACTACAAACATTCTTATTATATTGTAATAGTGAGTTGTCATTAATACTTCCTGGTGGAGTGTTTACGTTGGAACATATGTCCCTATTAAGCAAGAACGTTGAACGGGTTCCTCGGTCAAGGTTGTCACTTAATAGGGACAACAGTTCCCACATGAAAGATAGACAAAGATCCGTCAAGCATCACTTTTTGATTAATAGTCTCATAAACCTACAAAAATATGAATGCTGAGGTGAGTAATGGATATTTCTAAAATTCAAAGCCGTGCAATTCCTTCATGACATGTAGATGTTGTAGTGTTCCATTATGAGACTGACAAAATGCCGATATTACTGATGCATAGTTGTGTACAAAGGGCAATCAAAAATGCAAGAGAACATGGCGAAAAGCAATCTGCACCAAATTATAATGCGCGACATTTTCTAAAAATTTATACCATCCTTTGGTGCAAGCCATCGCATCAAGAATCTTCATTTTTTGTTGATTTGACTATGGTACATTATAAAATATATCATTGGTTCGTTTAGCAGCAAAAGCAGACGCTTTATATCACTCAATAGAAGAACTAATAACCAAAATATATAGAGTACAAACACGTAATTTGTAGCACCGATAGTTGTACCATGACAGTACATATTTTTGGTATTAGTTTTCCAATTGAAGGATATAAGACGACTAACTGTGTTGTTAGCTAGTTTAATGTAGTGAGGAAATATTTTGTGACTGTCAACAATTGTAAGTCGTTAGCAATTGGCGAAACTCTAAATCAAAATTAAAGTACACCCATACACCTGATGAACATTTAAAAGAAGTCGCTGACCATATGTTTGCGTCTAAAGGCATGTTTCGGGATGATGTAGGTGCGATAATGATTTTGCCACTGACACATGCGCATCGCAATGTAATGTGCATCAATACTACATTCGAGAGCATTAGCCACATTAGTACGCAGTCTTAGAAATCCCCCAAAAAATGGGGAAAAAATAACCAAAGAAAGTAATCAACGTACCTGATCAAGATTCAAAAGAACCCTCGTATGATATTTTTGTGTGCTAAATAATAATCCGAGACGACAGAGGTTCGATGAGGGTTTTGTCACTATCACACGCGCACTTTTATAAGTCAGTCTTTCTATTAACTGGGGACGTTGTGATAGTAACAAAACCCCTATCGCAATGACCGCTTTTGTATACAACTAGTCCATGTAACATGCATCAATACCACTATCAAGGGTAGTAGTCAAATCGTTGTAGTTTATATAAAATTACAACTCCACGTGAGTTGCTAGCTGATCATCTAAAAGAAAAAGTTGCAAATAGCAAACGATCGGGGATGTACCAACTTGTAAAAGGGCACGCACACAGACATGCTGAATTATTGTACGCAACTTTTGTAGGATTAGCTGTTGCAATCAACTAAAAGCATTAAACGCGTTTTTTGTTAAATGGTCTTAGTTGATTGGAACAACTGATCCTACATCTTTCGGGTACAAAAGATAACGTGACCGTATAGTCCAATAATATGAGAGAAGGAAAAAGTATCAATTTTATTAGATCATCATTGGTTCCAGTAATATTGAAAACTAAAAATAGAAGGGGGAATGGAAGGTGCTTGCATACCTGAAGAAAAAGAATGCACATAGCAGAAAATTCTAAGGCTTAGAGTAAAATGACGCCTGGCCAATAAGAAATGTGATCATTTCCTAGAACTGGATACTACATATATACACACCCTCAGGAATGACTATACATTGATACTCTCCAACGATCATTTCTATGTTCTAATAATCAGTCAACATTGAAAAGAATTTGAATTTGAGCAAGATGATTCATGACCTTTGATTCATCAATTATTGTGTGTGTATATATATATATATATATATATATATATATATATATATATATATATATATTAAAAGTAATTTAAGCAAATCACTCTTGTGAAAGAGTGATAAGCAAATGACTAATAAAATATATTTTCGGTAAGTATTGATGAGAAAATTACCCTTAGGAAATGATAAAGTTCAAATCGTTCCCGAATCGTTTTCCCAACGAAGCGTGAATTTGAAAATCTTGTTTCGGTTTGTGATCGCGTGCTTGAATATTCGATTTTTGGATTTTGAATTCTAAATCTAGTAACGCAAAGGGAAAGCGCATAAAGGCACGCTAATCTAGAAATTAAGGCAATTTAAAAATCCAACGACATTTAAAAACAATTAAAAACTAATTAATAACTAAATTTCACTAACTAATTAACTAAATGACAAATTAAAACTCTAAAAATTCAAAATGCAAATTTCTAAACTAAATGAGTTAAACTATTTTTTAAAAGACAGAAAATATTTTTTATATTTTTAAACTATTTAAAACTATTTTTAAAACTAAATAATACTAAAAATTAAACCAAAAATACTAAACTTTATCATTAAATTTTGAGAAAATTTATAAAAATACTAAAACCTATTCTACGGGTTTACGAAGAAAAACGGATGAAAAAGCTCTTATCAATAAGCTGTGAAAAATCAAACAAGCAAAATAAGCTTAAAATAAAAAGAGTATAAGAAGTAAATAATGCAAAGGTTTAATGAAAAAGTCCCAAAGGCAAACTGGTAATGCGTGTGTGTGGTGTGAGGGAGGTCACAGGTTCGAGTCATGTGACCTACCGTTTTGCAAAAATATTTTTTTATTTACTTTTTGAAAAAAGCTCAAGAATAAGCAAAATTAAGCAACTTAAAAAAAGACTTTTGACAGAACTTATTAATAAGCTAAGAAAAAGACAATTAAAAGTGACAGATTTGCTTATTATTCTTTAAGAATTTTTAGCTAAACTGTTTGGCTTTTTGAGACTCAATAAGCAATAAGAAACACTAATAAGCTAAAAACATACCTACACCTAGACCTAATAAGCACAAATGACAAGAAATAAGCAAATTAAATAAGCTGAAAAGCAGTTAAAAGACATTAAGACAGTGGACTAAAAATAGATTTTTTAAGGACTATAACCACTACTTTAAGCTAAGATTTAAAACTAATAAGCACTAGGTAAAAGCTAAAAACTTAAAACAGATTAAGGACTTGACTCAAAGTACACAAATAAGCCAGAATTAAGAAAAATACCCAAGGAAATAAGCTATAAAAGTTAAAGAGAAAATGACATATTACACTAATTGTTTTTGACTTTTTAATGTAAAAAGGCTACATGCAGACTCAATTTTAAGACTCAAAAAGGATTTAGACACACTATGAGCTAATTTAAAACTGTTCATAAGCTTGACTGTTTTGATCTCACTTATGTAAAAGGATATACCAAAGACAAATGACTCAAAACAGGTTTATAACGATGCAAATTAAAATTACTTTGATCACAAAAACCACATCTTAAGCATTCTTTTTACAAATCTAACAAATAAGCAGTTTTAGACTTTTTTTAAACAAGCAGACTAGGATTTTGATTAAACAAACTTGAAAACTTAACAACACTAATTTTAAACTTGTGAAAACTAATATCTAGACTAAATTAAAGCTTATGGAAACTAATTTGAGTGCCAAAAACAATTTACATACTAATTTGCTTAGTGAAGTTTGCTTAACCCAAACACCCCTTTAAAACTTAATAAACCCATTTTAAGCTAAAATAGATCTTATTAAGCTTCAAA
>BQNB010010843.1:0-23671 GCA_026074375.1 Tanacetum coccineum | reverse complement strand
TCCATATTCATAGTAACAAAACACATAACAATCATCATATATTTAGAAAACATGATAATCAAAAGGAATAACGCGTTTATACCGATTCCACAAGAAAATGACATGGCTTATTACAAGAACTTTCTTCGATCCAAACACTAGTTACCCGTAATTTCTACTAGTAACACTACTCCTACACCACCTTTGGCCTGAATTTCATACCTCCGGTGTGATTACAACCTGGAAACTATGAAGATTCAGAGAATACCTCAAGTTTCCCCAAGAACAACTTCTAACTTTACTAGAAAACTTCCCTAAATCTTCTAATGATTGTTATAAGATGATTGTAAAAATTTGGGATGCTAAAAATACTAAAATTTGTGCTCTATTTATAGCACAAGATTAGGGTATATGGAAGGTCTCCATTAATATCAATCATAATCATTTCCTTGTAACTGCAGGAAAAGTGTGCCGCACAAATAAAATTGTGCACCGTACTTTGTGTGTTATTAAATTGCATTTATCCCGCCTTCAAGTACTCCGCACTTGGGGTATGTGCGCCGCGCTTTGGCACTTTTCATTAACTCTTCATTTGTTTCTCTTCTAGATCCTTCCTTTAACGACCATTAGTACTTTTAACGGATTTTTTGACACTTTTAGTCCTTCTCGTCATTCTTGGTCCTGAAACAATTATTGTACCAACAAACAACCAAAACTTGCAATATTTTATGCGTTAACATATATATTTTACATATTTTTGAAGGATATTTTATGTATATTTGGAGTGTTATCAAATCCCATCGTACATAGCTTATTGCTTGCCCTCAAGCAATCAAAGCGAAAACATTTCGGTTTAATAAAACAGATTAATGATCACAAGCATAGATAACGCGACAAAGAAACTCACGAATTTTTATAGATAAGATTGTTTTCACACTCGCTCAGTTTAGTAAAATAGATAGTAAACAAAAGTCACTCATACGCGCAGTCATGAAATGTTCAAATTACCATAAGCTTGTACAAGAAACTAAACTTCACTGACATGGCGTAAGCACCAAACATAAACATCAAAAGAGGTAATTTATTTAGTGATATTATTATTTTTTTATTTGTTGAAAAAGGTTTATAATAAAATCATAATCCATCTTATCTGTAGTGTAACCAACTATTCCTGCACTTCATCACTTTTTTTCTTTCTCTTTTTTTAGAACTTCGGCTTATTTTTGCCTTATTTCACTTAACTCTGGGGAAACTTGTTTTCCCCCCATACTTAGGATAAGCACACTATATCAAACGAACTTAGAAGTTTGCAACCTTCGTATACCAGCATTTATGCTCTTCAATTTGTATGGATAAAATTTCAGATAAATTTATTAAAAAGCTTTTTGAACAAAATTATTAGTTACTTATATTTATATTTTTATCACCTCTTAATCAATAAAATGTTTATAACACGCGAATGTGTTCCTACCGCGGTCTCATAAAGATTTCAAGCACAAGTTCTAGAATTAACAAACCACCGACACACTCATATAATTTTAAATCTGTTGGGATTAAAAGCTTCTTGATGTTGTTTGGAATTAATACTACTAAGGTTAGAGTTACTGCTGTCAAGCATAAATTAGTACTATTGGTAATCTTAGTGAAAAATATGCTAAGTAGTTAGTAATGTTAGTTACTACTGTTAGAGTATATTACTACTGCTAGTGTAACTTAATATTGTCAGTTACTACTGTTAATGTAACTTAGTACTGCTAGAGTAAAGTTAGTACTGCTAATGAAAAATGAAGAAAAATATTCTAAGTAGTTACTACTGCTTGTACACAGTTAATGCTGCTGGTGTATAAGTTACTGCTGCTAGTTCAGAGTTAATGTTGCTGATACAAAGTTACAACTGCTGACAGAGTTACAACTGCTGAAGGATTACAAATAGATAAATATTGCTTATGAGATAAGTATGAGATATTTTTGTAAAAGATACGTATAAGTTATTTTCTTAGAAGATCATGATAACTTTGGAAAATATTGTAAGCCTGTTAGGACTCCTTGGTGTATAAAAGGAGGTCTTAGGGTATAGAGTTAATGGTACTAAAATCGTATCAAATAGTTTGTCATAGCTTCAAGGTTTTGTAACCCTAACACTATTAAGAGTGTTTGTTTTATATTTAGGCTGAAAGTTTGGTAAACTGTTTGTTATTGATCTTGTTTATTACTGTTTCATTGAAATTCTTCTTAGTATCATTGACTAGATTCGGCATAGTCTTTGATATTCATAATCAAAGTTTCTGTCATGGTTGTTTTGGATTTATTCAATACAACTTAAGCTTATACAAGCTAAGCAAGATCTATTATATTAGGAACAACAAGTGGTATCAGAGCTTATAAGAAGCTTTGAATAAGAAGAAACTTTACTACACACAAGATCTACTTTTTCAAGAAGCAATGGAGTGTCAATCTACTCAAACCATCAAGATACCCATACTCCAACCTGGTGAGTATGATCTCTGGAAGATGAGGATGGAGCAGTACCTACAATGCATTGATTACACTCTATGAGAGATCATAGAAAATGGTAATGCACCCATAGTAACAAAACTTGTTGATGGTAAGGAGACTGCTATCCCTCCTACAAGTGTTGAAGAGAAGGCACAAAGAAGGGCATAATTGAAGGCAAGAAGCACTTTATTGATGGACTTACCTAATGAGCATCAATTAAAGTTCAACTCATACAAGGATGCTAAGACACTGATGCAGGCTATTGAGAGCAGATTTGGAGGTAATACTGCTACAAAGAAAACTCAGAAAAATCTTCTAAAGCAGCAGTATGAAAACTTTGCTGCATCCAGCACAGAGGTGATTGAACAAACCTATAAAAGGCTTCAAAAGCTAATTAGTCAACTGGAGATGCATGGTGAAGTTATCTCTCAAAATGACATCAATCGGAAGTTCTTGAGAAGTTTGTCACAAGAATGGGCTATGCATACTATAGTTTGGAGGAACAAACAAGAGATTGAGACATTAAGTTTGGATGACCTCTTTAACAACCTGAAGGCTTATGAATCAGAGGTCAAGGGGACATCTAGCTCAACAACAAACTCACACAATGTAGCCTTTCTATCCTCTAGCAGCACTAACAGTGCAACAAGAGCAATTAATACTACTCAAGATGTTAATACTGCTAGCACTCAGGATGTTGCTGATGGATCAACAACTACTGAAAATTTAATTAATGCTATGATTTATTCCTTCTTTGCTAGCCAACTAAGTATTCCACTGCTTGATAATGAAGATCTTCAATAAATCGATCCTGATGATCTAGAAGAGATGGACTTGAGGTGGAACATTGCTATGCTAAATATGAGAGCAAAAAGATTCCTAAAGAATACTAGAAGGAAGCTGGACATGACCAATAAAGAAAGAATTGGGTTTGACAAGTCCAAGGTATAATGTTTCAACTATCAAAAGAAAGGACACTTTGCAAGGGAGTGCAGGGCACCCAGTAATCAAGACAGCAGGAACAAGGAGCCTACCAAAAGGACTGTGCCAGTTGAGGAAACTACTTCAAATTAGTGTCTCAGTATGATGGCCTTGGCTATGATTGGAGTGACCAAGCAGAAGAAGGTCTAACCAATTTTGATCTCATGGCTTATTTTTTAGCAAGTTCAAGTTCTTCTACAAACTCTGAGGTATCTAATGACTCGAATTGTTGTTCATCTTGTTTAGAATGTGTAAAAAATCTAAAAGAACAAAATGAACAATTAGTTAAAGACTTAAGAACAGCTAGGGTAAGTGTTGTCTCTTATAAAACTGGTTTAGAATTTGTAGAAGCTAGACTGTTAGTCTTTAAGAAAAATGAGTCTGTGTATGAGGAAGATATAAAACTCTTAAAACGTGAAGTATATTTAAGAGATTTAGATATTACAGAGCTTAAAAGGAAGTTAGAGTTGGTTACAAAAGAAAAATATGAGGTTCAACTTACAGTACAAAAATTTGAGAATTCATCAAAAAGCCAAAGTGAACTTCTCAACAGACAAATAATGGATAAGTGTAAAACATGATTAGGGTATAATGCTGTCCTACCTCCCTATACTGGGAATTTTATGCCACCTAAGCATGATTTAGTTTATCCTAGTCTAGATGATTTTGCTGATGTGAATGAGTCTGCTAGTGAGTCTGTAGTTGAAAAGCCTATTGTTGAGACTAATGAACCTAAGACTGCTAGGAAAGAAGATGGAGCCCTAATTATTGAGGATTGTGTGTCTGAAAGTGAGGAAGAAGATGTGCCTATGACTAAAACTGTTGAGATGTTTAATAAACCTAGTTTTACTAAGATAAACTTTGTTAAGTCTACTAAGCAAGTAAAATCTCATAGGAACACATTAGTTGATAAAAATAGGCAAAACACACCTAGTTCTAGAGGAAACAAGAGAAATTGGAACCAGCAGATGTCTCAAAAATTAGGGAATGATTTTGAGATGTTCAACAAAGCTTGTCATGTGTGTGGTAGTTTAAATAATCAAAGGTTTGAAAAACTAGTTTGGACCAATGTTCAAAGGGTGAACAAACATAATTTCTCTAAATTAACTCACCCCGGTCTAAAAAGAAACATGGTTCCAAGAACAGTCTTAACTAGGTCAGGCCCAATTTCATTTAATGCTGCTAGACCAGTTAATACTGTTCAACCAAGAACAGCAGTGAATAATGCAGGACCCATGAAAAATATTATTAATACTGCATATTCAACTGCTAGAAGACCTTTAACAAAATAACAATAGTTAATAATAGTAATTTTAATAAGAGGGTTAATACTGTTAATGATAAAAATGTTAATGCTGCTAGGCCAAATGTAGTAGTTAATACTGCTAGGCCAAAAGCAGTTCTTAGTGTTGTTAAGGAAACAAGGGAAATGCTGTTAAGGCCTTAGCATGCTGGGTTTGGAGACCAAAACATAAAGTCTTAGACCATGTCTCCAGAAACAATGGTGCATTAATGTCCTTTAAAAGATTTGACTATGTTGATGCACAAGGCAGATCCAAGTCAGTAATGGCTTGGGTCCCCAAAAGAAACTAATTTTCTTACCATTATGTGTAGGGCAATCCACAGCAAGATTTGAAGGATAAAGGAGTGATTGATAGTGGATGCTCTAGGCACATGACAGGAAACAGATCCTATCTTACAGATTATAAAGAAATTGATAGAGGATTTGTTGCCTTTGGAGGTAATTCTAAAGGAGGAAAAATTACTGGGAAAGGTAAAATAAGAACTGGTAAATTGGATTTTGAAGATGTGTACTTTATAAAGGAACTAAAGTTTAACCTTTTTTGTGTCTTACAAATGTGTGACAAGAAGAATAGTGTTCTTTTTACTGGATACTGCATGTGTTGTTCTGTCTCCAGACTTTAAGTTAACTGATGAAAGTCATGTTTTTCTTAAAGTTCCTAGAAAGGATAATATGTACAATGTTGATTTAAAGAATGTTGTTCCTCAAGGAGGTCTCACTTGTCTCTTTGCAAAAGCCACACCAGATGAATCTAATCTTTGGCATAGGAGGCTTGGACATGTAAATTTCAAAACAATGAATAAACTGGTAAAGGGAAACCTTGTAAGAGGTTTACCTTCAAAACTTTTTGAAATTAATCAAACTTGTGTTGCTTGTCAGAAGGGAAAGCAACACAGAGCTTCTTGTAAGTCTAAAATTGTTAGTTCAATCAGCCAACCATTACAAATGTTACACATGGATTTATTTTGCCTAATATTTGTAAAGAGTTTAATGAAAAAGATGTACTGCCTAGTTGTCACAGATGACTTTAGTAGGTTTAGTTGGGTTTTCTTTTTAGCCACTAAGGATGAAACTAGTGAAATCCTTAAAACATTCATAACAGGCATAGAAAATCTAATAGACCTTAGGGTGAAAGTGATTAGATGTGACAATGGGACTGAATTCAAGAATAGGGTCATGAATCAGTTCTGTGAAATGAAGGGTATTAAGAGGGAATTTAGTGTTGCTAGGACTCCACAACAAAATGGAGTAGCAGAAAGGAAAAATAGGACACTAATAGAGGCTGCTAGGACTATGCTAGCTGATTCAAAATTGCCAACAACTTTCTGGGCTGAAGCAGTTAATACTGCTTGTTATGTCCAAAATAGGGTGTTAGTTATCAAGCCTCACAACAAGACCCCTTATGAACTTTTTCTAGGTAGAAAACCTGCCTTAAGCTTCATGAGACCATTTGGGTGTCCTGTTACAATCCTTAATACCATAGATCACCTAGGTAAATTTGATGGAAAGGCTGATGAAGGGTTCTTTGTAGGATACTCTACCAATAGCAAAGCATTCAGAGTATTCAACAGTAGAACTAGGATAGTAGAAGAGAACCTGCATGTTCAATTTAGTGAGAATACACCTAATATTGCAGGAAGTGGACCTAATTGGCTTTTTGATATAGATGCACTAACAAAATCTATGAACTATAAGCCAGTTGTTGCAGGGAATCAATCTAATGGTAGTACAGGTACAAAAGCATGTGATAATGCAGGTAAAGCTAGAATGGAGACAATACCTGGCAAAGATTACATACTGCTACCATTATGGACTCAAGATCCACCATTCTCTTCTAGTTTAAGTTTATCTTAATGCTGGATTCAAACCATCAGGGGAGGAGGAAAAAAAGGATATTGAAGATCCAGGCAATGAAGATAGTGAGGTTCTAAGTATAGAGGAGCCAAGAGTTAATCAAGAGAAGGATGCTAGTGTTAACAGCACTAACACTATTAATATTGTTAGTTCAACTGTTAATACCTGCTGGACATGAGGATAATGCTGTTGATGAAAATATAGTCTATGGATGTGATGATGATCCAAATATGTCTGAATTGGAAGAAATTGTCTATTCAGATGATGATGAAGATGTTGGTGCAGAGGCTGACATAAACAATTTAAATACACATATCCCTGTCAGTCCTATTCCAACTACTAGAATTCACAAGGATCATCCAGTTGAACAAATCATTAGAGACATATATTCAGCACCTCAAACCAGAAGGAAAACAAAGAGTGTGACTGAACAAGCTATGTTTAGTTCAGTGCAGTAGAGGACCAATCATAAAAACTTTCAGAATTGTCTGTTTGCATGTTTCTTATCACAAGAAGTGCCCAAGAAGATAATTTAAGCATTAAAAGATCCAAGCTGGATAGAAGCTATGCAAGAGGAGCTTCTACAGTTCAAGTTACAACAGGTTTGGACTTTGGTGGATTTACCTAATGGCAAAAGGGCCATTGGTACTAAATGGGTGTACAGAAACAAGAAAGATGAAAGAGGCATTGTGATTAAGAATAAAGCAAGATTGGTTACACAAGGATACACACAAGAGGAAGGAATTAATTATGTTGAGGTTTTTGCTCATGTTGCTAGAATTGAAGCAATTAGGCTATTCTTAGCCTATGCCTCATTTAAAGACTTTGTGGTGTATCAGATGGATGTCAAGGGTGCTTTTTTGTATGGAAAGATTGAAAAGGAAGTCTATGTTTGTCAACCACCAAGATTTGAAAATCCAAACTTCCCTAACAGAGTTTACAAGGTATAAAAGGCTCTCTATGGTTTGCATCAAGCTCCTAGAGCTTTGTATGAAACCTTGTTAACTTATTTGTTGGACAATGGGTTTCAGAGAGGAAAGATAGAAAAGACTTTATTTATCATAAGAGACAAAGGTGATATTCTGTTAGTTCAAGTATATGTAGATGATATCATTTTTGGCTCCACAAGAAGTCTATATGCATGATTTGAATAATGTTTGATATAAGAAGTTTCAAATGAGTTCTATGGGTGAACTCACATTCTTCCTAGGACTGTAAGTGAAGCAGAAGGAAGATGGGATTTTTATAAGCCAAGACAAGTATGTGACTGAGATTTTGAATAAATTTGGCTGTAGTGATGTCAAGACAGCAAGCACACCCATGGAAACCCATAAGACTTTGCTCAAAGATACAGATGGTGAAGATGTAGATGAACACTTATATAGATCCATGATTGGATCATTGATGTATCTAACTTCTTCAAGGCCTGATATTATGTTTGCAGTATGTGCTTGTGCAAGATTCTAATTCAATCCTAAAAGTTCACATCTTCATGCTATGAAAAGGATCTTTAGATACTTAAAAGGTCAACCTAAACTGGGCCTTTGGTATCCTAAGGATTCGCCTTTTGATTTGGTGGCATATACTGACAGTGACTATGCAGGAGCAAGCTTAGATAGGAAGTCCACAACTAGAGGTTGTCAATTTCTAGGGTGTAGATTGATTTCATGGCAATGCAAGAAGCAAACTGTGGTTGCAAATTCCACAGCTGAAGCTGAGTATATAGCTGCTTCCAATTGCTGTGGACAGGAGTTTTGGATTCAAAATCAATTGCTAGATTATGGATATAACTTTATGCAGAGTGAGATTCATATTGATAATGAGAGTACTATTTGCATAGTAAAGAACCCTGTTTTTCACTCAAAGACAAATCACATTGAGATCAGGCATCACTTTATCAGAGATTCCAATAAGAATAAGCTTATTAAGATGATAAAGATTCATACAGATCAGAATGTTGCAGATTTGCTCATAAAAGCATTTGATGTTAGCAGATTTGAATATCTGATTGCAAGTATTAGAATGCTTAACCTCTGAAGTATTGATTGAGGGGAGGTAAATTGTATTAATATGCGGCGGATTACACACAAATGATGATTGAAATGGAGTGGAAAAGCAGTTAAGGATGAAATTAAAGTTAGTGTTGTTGGGCTAACTTACTACTGGTAAGTATAATTAGTGCTGCGAGTTATACTTAATACTGCTATGTTAATGATGTTAGTTATACTTACTACTTTTTATTATAATTAATATTGTGAGTTTTGAGAGAAATTAGTGAGCATAAAAACAGAAATAGAGATGTGTGAACTAAAAATAGAAAGAGTGATTTTGTGAGCTAAAAGAAATAAGAGAGTTGGTGAGCATAAAAACAGAAAGAGAGATGTGTGACATAAAAACAGATAGAGTGATTCAGTGAGAAAAAGAATTGAGAGATTTAGTGAGCATAAAAATAGAAAGAGAGTTGTGTGAAACAAAAACAGATAGAGTGTTTTGGTGAGTAAAAGAATTGAGAGAAATGGTGAGTTGAAAACAGAAAGAGAGAAAGTAAAAAACAAATAGAGAGAATTGTGAGTAAAAAGAATTGAGAGAAATCAAAAACAGACAGAGAGTATTTGTGAACCAAAATGTTACTTTGATGATGAAAAAGCTATTTGGAATGGAATTGGAGTTAATGCTGGTAACTCAAAGTTAATGCTGCTAGGCATAACTTACTCCTTCTCATGCAAGTTAATGCTGTTAGGCATAACTTACTACTGCCAGTTCAAGTTAATGCTGTTGAGGGAGATTTCATATATACTTTGATTCAGGGTTTCATTCAATCACTTACTCAATTTCAATCTTTGATATACTCTCTAATCACAAACCCTAATTCAATTTTATTGTTAATCGCTGCTCTAAAGTTCGCTGAAACACATAATTTAGTCGTGTTTTTGGAGAAACCCGAAGAAAGTGATGGGTTTGCGCAAATTGTTGATTTTTTAAATGTACATCCCATCAATTATGCTTTAACCGTTAATCCCACGATCTATACGTCATGCATTAAGCAGTTATGGGATATTGATGTTCCTCTTCTCTTTTTAACCAAAAATTCAACTTTTCTAAGTACATTTATGATAATATGGTGAAGAACTTGGAGGGTGGGGTTAAATTTCTAATGTATCCAAGGTTTGTGCAAGTGTTTCTGGATAAACAAGTTGAAGGAATGTCTAAACATAAAGAGATTTATGTTACACCTTCTCACACTAAGAAGTTCTTTGCTAACATGAAGAGGCAGGGAAAAGACTTTTCTGGTAGGGACACGTCTCTATTTCAAACTATGATGGTTCAAGCTCAAGAAGAGGGTGAAGGTTCAGCAATACCTACTGATCCTCATCATACACCCACTACTACTCAACCATCAACATCTAAACCTCACAAGAAATAGTCTAGAAGGAAACAGAGGAAAGACATTGAGGATCCTCAACTTAGTGGTCCTACAGAACCTGTAATTGATGATACTGAAAGTGTACCTACACATTCCAATGATCCACTACTCAGTGGTGAGGATAGACTGAAACTAAATGAATTGATGGAACTTTGTACCAACTTGTCACAAAGAGTTCTTGACTTGGAGAACACAAAGACCTCTCAAGCTGCAGAGATTACTGAATTAAAGGAGAGGGTCAAAAAGCTAGAGAGGATGAATAAGTTAAGAACTTCAGGGCTTAAAAGATTAAGGAAGGTTGGTAGATCTGCAAGAATAGAATCCTCTGAAGATGAAGATTTGGGTGATCAGGAGGATGCATCTAAACAGGGGAGGAAAATTAATGAAATTAACGAAGATACAAAGGTTACATTAGTTGATGAGACTCAGGGGAGGTATGGTGATAATTTGATGTTTGATACTAACACAAGTGTTCTTGATGATGAAAAAGTGTTTACAGGACAGGATGTGGTTAAGAAAGAGATTAGTATTGCTGAACCAGTTACTACTCTTGGTGAAGTAGTTACTACTGCTAATGTTGTAGTTAGTACTGCTGAAGTTACTACTGCCAGTGCTACAACAACAACTGTTGATGAGTTGACTCTGGCTCAAACCTTGATAGAAATCAAAGCAGCTAAACTCAAGGCTGTTACAACTGCTGCTACAACAACTACAATTGATGTTACAAGACCCAAGTCTAGAGGGGTTGTAGTTCAAGAGCCAAGTAAATTTACAACAACAACATCACCTTCACAACCATCACAACTTCCACAGGCTAAAGACAAATGTAAAGCAAAGATGATAAAACCTGAGAAGCCTTTGAAAAAGAAAGATTAAATTTTGATTGATGAAGAAATTGCTCAAAGACTTCAAGAAGAATTGCAAGCTGAACTAGAAGAAGAGGAAAGGATGGCAAGACAAAAGGAAGAAGATGCAAACATTGCTAAATGGGATAATGTTCAAGCTATAATAGAAGCAGATTATGAGCTAGCTGCAAGATTACAGGCACAAGAGCAAGAAGAGTTGACCATTGAAGAAAGGTCAAAGATGTTTGTGGAGCTCATGGATAAAAGAAATAAGCATTTTGCAAGACTTAGAGTAGAAGAGCAGAGAAGATAACCACCAACTAAAGCTCAGAAGAAAAGTCAAATGTCTACCTATCTGAAACACATGGCTGGATACAAACACAATCAGCTGAAGAGCAAAAACTATGATGAAATTCAGAATTTATTTGATAAAGCCATGACAAGGGTAAATATGTTTGTAGATATGGATACAAAGTTGGTAAAAGAGAGCTCTAAGAAGGCAGAGATAGCATAAGAAAGTAGTTCTAAGAGAGCAGGTGATGAACTAGAACAAGAAAAAGGTAAAGAAGTAAAAGATTGATGATGATCAAGAAGAAGCTAAGATGAGAAAGCTTATTGAAATTGTTCCTGATGAAGAGGATGTAGCAATTAATGCTACACCATTAGCCACTAAGCCTCCAATCAATGTTGACTGGAAAATCATCAAAAAAGGAAAGATAAGATACTTTTAAATCATAAGAGCTGATGGAAGTTCTAAGAGGTACTCATCAATGATTCAGATCCTTCAGAGTATTGACAAAGAAGATTTGGAAACCCTCTAGAAGTTGGTTAAAGCTAAACATGGGAATACAAGGCCAGAGGAGGGATATGAAAGAGTGTTATGGGGTGATCTGAAAGTGATGTTTGAACCTGATGTAGAAAGTGAAGTGTGTAGGAATCTATAAGGACACAAAGTGATAGTTTGGAAGCTATTTTCTTCAAGTGGAGTACATTTTGTGAGGTTTCAAAATCTGCATATATTTATGCTGGTAGAGAAAAAGTATCCTCTTACACCTGCAACAATCACAGAAATGCTCAACAAGAAGCTTCAAGCTGACCATTGGAATGAAATGTGCTATTAACTTCTTAAGCTTATGACAAAACAAATCAAGAATCCTGGAAGTGTTTGAAAGCATCCTCCTGGTGATGGTGAAGACTTTTAATGAAGAAACTTGAGATTCAGAAGAAGAATATCAAGTTTAGGGGAGGATTGTTAGGATTAAAAGCTTTTTGATGCTGTTTGGAATTAATACTGCTAAGGTTAGAGTTACTGCTGTCAAGCATAAATTAGTATTGTTGGTAATCTTAGTGAAAAATATGCTAAGTACTTAGTACTGCTAGTTACTACTGCTAGAGTATATTACTACTACTAGTGTAACTTAATACTGTTAGTTACTATTGTTAATGTAACTTAGTACTGCTAGAGTAAAGTTAATACTGCTGATGAAGAATGAAGAAAAATATTCTAAGTAGTTACTACTGCTTGTACACAGTTAATGCTGCTGGTGTATAAGTTACTGCTGCTAGTTTAGAGTTAATGCTGCTGATACAAAGTTACAACTGCTGACAGAGTTACAACTGCTGAAGGATTACAAATAGATAAAGATTGCTTATGAGATATTTCTGTAAAAGATACGTATAAGTTATTTGTTTAGAAGATCATGATAACTTAGGAAAATATTGTAAGCATGTTAGGACTCCTTGGTGTATAAAAGGAGGTCCTATGGTATAGAGTTAATGGTACCAAAATCGTATTAAATAGTTTGTCATAGCTTCAAGGTTTTGTAACCCTAACACTATTAAGAGTGTTCGTTTTATATTGAGGCTGAAAGTTTGGTAAACTATTTGTTATTGATCTTGTTTATTACAGTTTCATTGAAATTCTTCTTAGTATCATTGACTAGATTCCACATAGTCTTTGATATTCATAATCAAAGTTTCTGTCATAGTTGTTTTGGATTTATTCAATACAACTTAAGCTTATATAAGCTAAGCAAGATCTATTATATTGGGATCAACAAAATCGATACCAATGCTCCAGAAAAGGCGACAAACTACAAATACACAGTTGTAATGACGGATGAGACACTAGCAATTGCATTCAAAACTTAACTCGAGAAAGCTAAAGATAAAAATCATCTTAGGTATCAAAGATGGATACTCGAATTCTTAAGATTTAATCCTCACAAATTTTCTTTTGGGTGGTATAAATATGCTAGTAATGTTATCAATCTAGAGTCAGATTGCTTGTATGTGATCATAAAAATGTTATTTTTCAAAAAATTTCTTTTAACTTTATTTTACTTTTCTAGTTATCCCCTCATACTTATTATGATCATTGTCCCTAATGTGAAATATTATAGAGAAAGATAAAATAGGAAAGTGAAATAATACTTCTCACTTATGAAGAATTACTTGAATCTTTGCTTAATGTCATTTCTGCCTCGTGCCCTTCTCTTTTATTTTCCTGTTACAAATATACATACTGCATATCACACACAAATAATAATAATACTCCTAGTTAGTTATTTGTAGAACCCTTCTCTTTTATTTTCCTGTTACAAATATACATACTGCATATCACACACAAATAATAATAATAATAATAATAATAGTCCTAATTAATTAATAGTAGAAAGTACGATAATATTGTTTTAAATGCCAACAGAGGTATTTTACACACCATAGTAGTAATAACAATAATATTGTTTTTAGGAAATTGTTTTAAAAACACACGTAACCCAAAACATGCGGTCACACAACCAACTTGTGTCATCTCGACACTACTCATCATCATCCTGCTGTTGCTGCTGTTGATACTGCGGTGGCGAAGGTGAGTACTGCTGATAATATTGATCATACTATGGCTGAGCATATCTAGGTGGGTTATAGGCTCCTTGCAGGTCAACACTGTAAACCCCGGCCATGTGCTTAAATACTCAATTGCTCTCTTCTTATTACGGCTAGTTTTCCCTATTTTACATACAAACGACGGAAGTTCTTCTCCATCCAACTGTGGTATATCATCAAAGTTGAAATCAAGTAACTGATCCCAATCATCCATACTCTTCTCTGTCTTCTCAGAATCATCTTCGAATGGATCTTCTTCGGAATAAACAGTGATCACTCCACTACCAAAGTCAACAATTTCATTAACTAGCCTCATGAACGATCTTCCAAAAATAACTCCAGGCTCCACATCGTCTTCCTTTGGATTGATGATAAATTTGACAAAGTACAACTCTCCCTTTAAGGCAACAATGAGCTCTTTTTTCACTACCTTGTTTCCTTTCTTAACCTCATAATCCAAACATAGCTTCACTGCGTATTCATTTGATATCAAGTTTTCATCAAATGCCAAATTGATTTCACCATCATATGCTTCCAAGCTATTCACGAAGCATGGTGCAATATACCGTTCACTTACTTCGTTCGTTTCCATTTTGTAAAAACTAAGTGCTTTTGTCACATTCTTTTCCTTACTACCAGCTGTGTCTGTGTACTCAGGAGCATTCCAATCTCCATGTCCCTCAACTGTTTTGCTTGATGATCCATAAATGTTTTCTCCTAGGCAAATCCTTCCAAGACTCGATGTTGGATCCATAATTCTTATAAAATAGCACAACATTAGAACAACCATTAGTGGGTTAGTTAAAACAGATAATAGTAGCTTTTTACAGTTACACATTATCAATGAACAGATAACAATTTTTAATTTAAGCAATTTTCTTATAAAGACAAAGAAACAAGCATTCTGTTTGGTTCCAGAAAGGGAAGTGCGGCGTACTTTTTGAGTTTTTCCAAATCCTTTGTTATTTTTTAGAAAAACCGGCGCACTTTGGGATTAGTGCGCCGTACTTTTAAAACTTTCAGTTTTTAAATTTTTAAATTTTTTTTGTATTTTTATATTTCTTATTTTCATAATATCTGTTAAACATAGCAAATATCAGGTTTTTAAACATAGCAATTATCATTAAATTTTTAAATCTTTTAAAGTTTTCGTTTTTATTTCCATTTTGCAGGTAGTCAAAGCAACATTTAACAATTAAGAAATATATGTAGGCATTCATAAATTCAAACAAATAATCTATGAAGTAATTCTTTTTGAATTTTTTCATTTTAATGTACAAATTATGATAATACAAGATTTTGACAATTACGAATATTAGGAATAAATTCCACATTTTTAAATGGTCAAATTACAGTTTACGGGGTTTTAGGGTTTTGGTATTGATGTTCCTCTTCTCTTTTTAAAAACTGGTTTTGTTTGTGAAAAATGCAGGAAGTGCGGCGTACTTGGTATAAGTACGCCGTACTTTTTGTAATTGCACAAAAAACTGGCGCACAATGGTTATGTGCGGCGCACTTTCTGAAGAAAATTGGTTCAGTTTTCCAGAAAACTGTACGGCGATTTTTGAAAATTTGGTTTGTAACACAATAATGACTAATTCAAGAATGATTTTAATCCCCGGCAGCGGCGCCAAAAACTTTGATGTGTTACAAAAGCTTTAAATTTATAGTTCTAGTTTTATCCAATTTCTAACTAACACACGGGTAAGTTATAAACCCCCGTTTATAGTATAGGTTAAGGGTAAGACCAGGTTGTTCCACGAGATTAGTAATTCTTAAAAGGGTCGATTGTATTACGAAAAGGTTTATCTTATAGACTGTCACGATCTAAAGATTTCAAGGTATTTCAAGATTAAAAGTAATATTTATTTGGACTTAGAACAATGATCATGAACAAGCAAACAATCAAGCAAACATGAATTTAAGCATAAAAGCATGAAAAGATGGGTAATCATTCATACAATTAACTATTTCATATATTAAAGAATCCTTTCGGCCTTTAATCTTTAATATATAAAACGCATTAAGATTGATTCAAGTATGAATATGATAATGATAATTTCCCTTAATTAAGTTTGTCTAGCATAGCAGCAAACCAAGCAAGCAGTACGCGTAACCAGATAAAGAAATAGCGACCCGACATGGCTACAAACAAGAAATTGTGATACCCGCTAAGATAAATCTCGCTCTTACCCATCATGAGTGTAACCGGATAAAGAAATAGCGACCCTCCATGGCTGCAAACACAAATTCCTGATACCCCGCCAAGTTACAGTTTGCTTATACCCATCATGAGTGTAACCGGATAAAGAAATAGCGGGCCATCATGGCTGCAAACATGAATTTGTGATACCTCGCCAAGATACGGCTCGCTTTTACCCGCAATGATGGAAAACACATTAGTATAGATACGAATACGACTGCCATAGCTGCAAGGTTAACAAACCTACCCTGCCATAGCGGCAACCAAAATTGTGCCAAGCCAACAAACATTCGTAACAACTGCACATTTGCTGCAAACATAAACAACAAAAACACAATGTAAAGCCCGCATAAAATCATGTACTGCAAAAAACAAAACCATGCTCAACTAAACTAATAAATAAGCACACGTAGACAAATATCTCAAAGTTCACAAAAGCCCTAAATTAAAACGAAATCCTAATTGATTTTCTTCCCAATTTCACAAAACCATAAATCAAAACACATGCATGATTAATATTCAGAAGCCCCAAAATCGTTTCTAAAGTTCACATATCCAAACCCCAAACACCCCATAGTTTCTCAACATCCGCAAAAATCCTGATGACATGCAAAGATAAAAATCCTAACCCTATGAAACATAAATTCTTACTAGTTATTTCAATAGATCTCAACATCCGCAAAAAAAACCCGATAACATGCAAAGATTTTAAGAAAGAAACAATGGAAGTGGGAGAAGGATTAACAAAGTAAATACCAACTATTGAAAGGCGCGGAATTAGCTGCATATTTTTTTCAAGAGCGACCGCCCAAGAGCAAATGGAGTAGGAAGTTGTATATTAAATATCGCCGGAAGAGAAAAAGTAACTATCGCCAGAAGTGGTAGGGGGAGAGAAGATAAAAATAAGTGTGTGTGTTTCAGTGAGTGAGAAGGGGAAGAGATGAGGGGGGTGAAGAGGTAGAGAGAGAGAAGTGAGAGTGTAGAGAAGAGAGAGAGAGAGAGAATAGAGAGGGGTGACGAGAGGGAGTGGGAGGAGGTGAGAGAGAGAGAGAGAGAGAGAGAGAGAGAGAGAGAGAGAGAGAGAGAGAGAGAGAGAGAGAGAGAGAGAGAGAGAGAGAGAGAGAGAGTGAGAGAGAGAGAGAGAGAGCGGGGGGGGGGAGAGGGAGAAAGGGAGAGAGGGAGAGAGGGAGAGAAGGAGAGGGAGAGGGAGAGGGAGAGAGAGAACACATAGTAACTATCGCCGAAAGTGTGAGATGGACTAATGAAGTAAATACCAACTATTGGAAGGCGTGCATTTGACTGCACGTTTTCCCAAAAGCGACCGCTCTTTAGTAAAATGTATTAATGTCAGTACATCCTATCAAATGGCTATGAAAGCCATCTTCCAAGAGATTATGTATAGCCTATTTACATTTACAAAATAAATGTTCATTTCATTTTACAAACAATTAACTAACAAGTGTTTAAAATGTAAAGAAGATATTTCATTGATGAACACTACGTGTAATGATTGGACGTACATCTTTTAAATTTGTTTGTTTTTAGAGTAGATCTATTTTGTAACGAAGAGATTACAAGTTTTGTTAGAATGGAAGGTGTGTTTTTCTCTTGTCACATTTCGCACTATATCATATTTTTTTACATCCTTTCTTTTTATCTTTCCTAAACACACACTAAACATAATTATTATAATCTCTTCAACTAAATCGGGAAGATATTGCCAAGAGGAAAGGGTTTGCCTCGAGGTGTTCCTTGCGGCAAGAGGGAAAATTTGCCGATACGTGCACCCCCAGGCCCCAACGCCCTATTATAATTCATCTTTGATTAGAACATGTACACGTGGCTTCATCAACATCAAGAGCTTAATGGCGAGGTGTGGGTTGTGGGGTTTAGTCAGGGTGTAAGATTGACTAGAGAGAACTGAAACACATTGTGGACGTTCTAAACGATTCAATTCTATCAATGCGAAAGTAACACAACAGCTAAGCGTCTTTACTTCCATCCTTGACCTTCAATGTCTTTTTGTTTCATCTTTCCAAACAAATATCACAATAATGTGTCTTCGCTCTGTGAAAAGAGTTGCAATGACACATAAAAACTTACTACGTACTCTGCATTAAATCGGTACGCTGTAAATAATACTAGTGCACATATATGCAATTGGGCTGTTATCTGATCTACTATCGAATGCATATATGTTCGTAGCTAGGTGCGGTGTTCTGAATAGTTGAGTTTAATATTTGTCAGCATTCACGGAGCTGCAACACATACAGGGATCCAATGGCGCAAGGCCATACGGAACCCCTGATCACAGGTGATATATGAGGGTCTGGCATTATGAAAATTTTGGCCAGGTTCTCGAACGTGTAAACTTGTTTCATTATAATTGTAACACTTGCATTCAATCAACTTGCTAGTGCAGGTTAACGTAATCAACGTGCTTGCTAACCGAAAAATACAGCGTACACTAAATAGTTTTTTGCGCGATAAATGTTTATTCCGGTTATAAGTTCAGTTTTCCATTATAGAGTTTTTACATCGTAAGGACAAATGATAAATCACACCTGAAATCCAATACAAGTTATCATCAATGTCTTCTAGCTAGACCCAATTCAATTTTTGCCAGTGTTTGAAATTATGCATGATCACTAAAGTAACTAAACATATTTTTTTAAAGAAATATATTAGCTACAATTTTGTGCTATAAATCGTGGATCTCTGACTCATTTTGTGAGTCCTTAAATTTTTTCTGTGAGTCCCTGAATCATTTATTGTGTAATTTTTTGTGGAGGATCGTAGCCAGTAGACTACAAAAATTGTAGCCAAGATATCTTTTTTTAAAGGCTAAAATTTAATGTTTTATATCACATCTACTATATGTAACAAATTTTTTGACATATCCTTGTCTAACTCTAGTAGAACTTTTAACACACCTAACATTTCCAAATATAAAACCTAAGGTTAGTTTCCACCACGATACCTTACTATCTTCGTCCACATTTCACATTCAATTTCTTTTCAACATAATGACTCGTTTTCACATCATTTTTTCTCTTGCTTTCCTCATCTTCACCACCACCACCACCAACACTTCAACTTTTAGGTTCCCTCCACCACCCTCTGCCGCAACACGACAACTCTTCCATCGATCAAGAACTATTCCCCTGGTGTCCGGTAACTTTGACGACTCCGAAAAGAGAACAGTCCCAACGGGTCCAAACCCTCTTCACAATAAGAAATAGTCCTCCTTTGCAAGAGTTTGTAAGAATGTTTGATTGTATTCAGTTATATTTTGTGTCGAATGTTTCTTATTGGCGATTCAAAATCTATAATATGTCCTTCAACATAATAGATTTTGAATCACCAATAGGAAGGCATATTATAGGGTTTTAACCTGATTTTTTGTGTATTGTTTCTATATATGTACATGGAACCGTGAGATATTTTTTTTTTACTGTTTTCTCTTATGTTAATGTAGTTAGTCAATCAAACTTTATAATGTCAGTATTGATACATATGGCTTGGGTAAGATTATATTGCATCAATTTATATGTGGCCTTTATATGATGTACAATCCTCAACTTAAAACATTAATTATGCACGCATACAAACTTAAAATTTGTAAGCTTTAGAATCTATAATTATTCATCATAATTAGACGATGGCATTTAGCTCAAAATCTTGTAATGTTTTAACTTTTAACATCAATTACTATGTGGCCTTCAATTATATGGTGTATTATTTGACATGATCTTTTGTTTTGTATATATTTCTACGTGAAAACGTTGACAACACACTCCTAAATTAATTTTTGTTATGTCGATACGTATTCAGATACATGTAGTTTGATAAAGTTTGTGGTCTTTAGAGGTTGCACGTACTATAGGTAGATGATCATAACCTAAAACTTTTGCACACACGCGACACGTCACACGTAAAATTGACAACAATCCATATTTTTTAAATTCTCGTCCTTGATCGGTCATTTAGGAAAGTTGAGATATAACAAGGATATTAACTAATTAATAAGAAGCAATATATCGACATCAAATGTTTATGTCTTGGGTTCAAACGTCGCTTTACAATTGAAGATTATACTGTACAAGACGTCGGATCATTTAAGTTCAAATTAAGAGCCGATGTGATATCCGGGGAAATGGGGCCAAATTAAATTGGTAGTGTTAAAAAGAATAGTAATAACATACAACCACCATGCACTAAATAACACTGCCTTTGCACAAATAAAGTGCATGCATGTGTTTTTGCTACTCAAGAGTCTTACTCATATATACAAGTTATAGACACACCTCAGTTGACATGTCGAACACATTTTCTTATTTTATACTTGTTATGTTTTAGTGTTCACTTTTACTTTTTAAATATATATATTTTTTTCAATTTTGACCTTAACTTTTTTTCCATATAATACTTTATAAAATTTATACGAATCCACTACATTCATATAACATCAAGTATTAGAAGAGAGTTATTTTTGATATCATTGCTTGGATACCAGAGACTCATCTCCATCATCCATCTAAAAAAAATCAATGACTGAGATTTAAAGCATTTTATTATTTCACATATTTTTTATAATTTAAATATCTCATGAACTGTTAATCGTTAGACAAAACAAATTATACCGTCACGACCAGCATTTAATTATCTTCTATATATGGCCACTTTTATAAACTTTCGATAAACTTTGTTTTTTTACGTTTTTTTTGTTTTTTCACGTTTTTACGGTTTTTTCGTCGTTGAAACTTGCATAAAGAAATCACATGTGATTAAACACTAATTTAAATATTCGCATAAAATCACATGTGATTTAACAATAACATCATATTTTATTTAACACTAACATCATATGTGATTTAAAACTAATATCAAATTACATGTGATTTTATTAAAATTACATATCATATGTGATTTAACACTAATATCATATGTTATTTAACACTAATGTCATATGTGATTTAACACTAATATTACATGTGATTTTATTAGTGTTTAATCATATGTGATTTCTCATGCAAGTTTCAACAATGAAGAAAAAACAAAAAAACAAAAAAAAAACTAAAAAAGTTAAAAAAAACGTGAACAAAACGAAAAAAATAGTCTGTCGAAAGTACATATCAAGTGCAAATCTATAGGAGGAAAATTAAATATTCTTCGTGATAGTATATTTTTTTCGCTTAACGAATAACGGTTTAAAAGATATTTATATTTGAAAAAAAAGATGAAAATGGGTTTTGGTTTTAATCTTATTCATTGGATCAAAATGGAGATGAAAGGTAGAGATTAGTCCCTTGGTATCCAAATAAAGTTTGATATTCGAATAAACTTAAATCAGTATTATATATAAAAAATTTGGTTAATGTTAAAGTTGATCCAATTTAACTTTAATCAATGAACATTTATTTTGGGAGAAAAATAGTAGTAATTAGTATCAGGTAGGTTAGCAAACAAAAGATCTAATTAATATTTTCAAAATAAGACTACTTTGGATGTTTCATACTTTACCGATCACGTACGCTACTTAAACCGATTAAAATATGGTAATCATCATTTTTGGACAACTTACTATTTTCAGTGTCTCATTATGAACCATATACAAAATTAAATACCATTGTTAACCATCAAACCCGCTAGTAGCCGGTTATATCCACGTCATTAATGATTTTTTTTATATAATTCACGGTGGCCGGTTTTACTCCATGTAATATGGGTTGGCCCATATTCTTACCCGGTTTGTGACTCGTTATTTTTATAACACCATTTCACTAAATCATAACACCATTTCACCCTCTTTTTTCCACCCCTCTTTTATGAACCCTAATTTTCCAACTCCTTCAGAATTAATTCACTACTTCTTTTCCAAATTAATTGCAAATGTCATCATCATCAGCCACTTCTCATCGTAGGTTGATGTGGGTGTTGCGACTTCACAAGAAGTTTTACAACTCCCTAAGCAATGTACCTAACCGTTGTAGTGTAGTATAGGCAAGACTCGGGGGTTGTTATCGTTCCCTAGGATAATTGGAAGGGAAGACTCGAACAAAATATAACAAATGTCTAAGGGGTTGAGAGAAGATTATTTTTGGTATTTTTATATTTTTGGGAAGCAAGTAAAATTCAGGTTTTAGAGGTTGGTTTTGGTTTTAACTAATTAAACTAAATAGTAAATCTAAACTAATTTTGGTGAGAACTTATATGGTAAATGAACGTATTTACTTAATCACGCACTACTTCTTAGTTTGCTTCTCCGAATTCTATTGCTTTGTCACACTTGTGATGATCTGTGTAAGTATTTTCTTAGTCATGTGTCACACCCCTAAAATATCAGAGTATAATGGCAACCGGGGGCGTGTGACTTCATAAATATCACAACACGTAGTATGAAGACTAGTTAGCAATGCCCCGTATGCGTACAATTACATGCATAAAAATACTTAAAAAGAGGATCAACCATATTGGAGTTAATGCGATAGTATGAAAACTGTACCGTGGTATCCTTTTTACACACCACCGTTTTCTTAGATGTCCGAGCTAATGTAAATTTTTATAACTAGGTTTTTATAGCCTTACATGCACATCTTATCACAAAAGCAATATAAAAAATGATCGTACAAACTAAGTTTCATGCAATCATAAGTAAATACTATTGGATCTAGCCTAGCATATTATAAAGAAGTGAAGAACAAGAATCAATCAAACAACACATATACATATTGAATGATAAAAGATAAAAGACTTCACTTGATTAAAACATGTGTTTAGGCACGGAGTGACGAGGACACGAAGATGGAAAAACCGTTATCATTCAAATGTTGTATTTTAGATTCTGGAAACCTCTCTCTTGTAAAAACTCTGAAGAAATAAGGAATGATAACTTATTTTCATAAACGACTCTTTTTGATTCGTTTTCTATGATTATGACTGTTGTACCCTTGAAGTAATACCCAGATTAGCTTCCGCTGCTATATGTAAAAATGGGGGTGTTACATCGTCAAAATCCCGACGACGTCTTTTGTACGTTCTGAAGCCGTCACAATGAATCGTGACGCCGTCTCCAGCCACTATACACATTTTCATCATCAGATTTGGTGTAGAGTTGTAATCTTGTCCGTTTCTTCTCCAAATAAGCCCAAATCACGTGTATTTCCTCCAAAGCTTCCCAAATGCTAAAAACACAAAAGAAAATGATTAAGCGTGTATTTTGGGCATATTTGCATGATTTAAGTGGTTAAATAACCCAAAAAAATATATAAAATGACACCTCATCAAATTACACTTGGAATTTTCTTGTCCTCAAGCAAATAAGCTTTTCTACCTAGGCAATAGCAGTATCGGGGGCATTTAACTTACTTTTTAAAGATAGTTTATGACACGACCTTCTAGACCTCGTAATTAAAAGCACATAAGTTATATACTAGCACCTCACATAAGAGTTTGGATTCTCTCTTTCTCTCAAGTGTACAATGAATTATAACACTATAGGAAATGGAAAATTAACACTCATTACCTGTCATAGCATATAAATTACCATAGGCTTGGTAAAGGATCAAAAACCTTTACCGCTAGGCGTAAGTACTAGAAGTTACCATAAAAAGAGAAAAAAAAACTTTGAAAAAGGGAAATCGGGTGTTTTATAACTTGTGATCTCTTATCTCTCTCAACAAAAATCTTTGCTACTT